>JAODAL010008985.1:0-113751 GCA_025379985.1 Phyllomedusa bahiana
GGGAAAAAACCCCCCCGGCTGGGAAAAAATTCCCCAAAAATTTATTTCCTAAAGGACAATGCCTTTTAAAATAGGCGGTCGGGAAAACAGGGGGGCCCCTTTTTAAAGTCAATGGAGAAGATGACAGGTTTTTTTTTTTGTACCGGAACAGGTGAGGAAAACTGTAAATTAAACCATCTATAACAGTAAACGGGATAAAAGGGAAAAAAAATTTTAAGCTAAAAACCAGTATATCAAGTGTTTGCTTTTCACACGATTCGTAACAGTTCATATACCACACCCCCAAATCAGAAAATAAGTTTTTTGGGCAATCAAAATAAAGATGGGAAAGATTATCAGCAGCAAAATAAAAATCCCTAACTACTACTTCCCCGGGGACCCCCTAATCTTGCTGTACCCCAACCCTAACTAATCTATCTAGCAGCTTTTTCCTTTGGGAAATACGGAAATGGTGCCCCCTTCCTGCTTTTGAAAAAAAGCACAGCAAGAGAGCAAAAATTTTTTCAATCAACCCCTTGAATCGAATGGCGTTCACCAGGAAATACAGTGACTTGGATAAAACAGGGTAAAAGTATTTTACACCCCAATGAATCCCAAAACCCACCCACTGGTGAATTCTTGACCCCCCTTTTTTGCTCTGCACTGAGGCCCTGGCTCCAAAAAGAGAAAGGCCAGCGAAAATGGCGCAATTTTAAGTCTAAATCACGATTTTTGACCAGATTTTGATAAAAATCGACTCGATTTCATCTTTTCTCGATTAAATAGATCAACACTACTGTTAAGTCAATCACTGGAATATTATGCATCTCTTAACCAAACTTCCAAAAACAAAGTACAAAATTGTGTAACACGACAAGGAAACTTTAAAAAGGCATCTTCTTTTGCAAAAAAAAATGCTCCCTCCACAACCCCTCAAAAACCCTAAAAAAATTCAATAAAAAAACCGGCTTGAAATTATTTCCCATCTGCCCCAAATCCTCTGATTTGGCCCCCCACATTTTTTTTTTTTCTAAAAGTCAAAAATCATCTAAAGGATGAAAATTTACAACAGCAAAGAGGTTAACTGAAGCTTTGGAGATTAATGATTAAGTTAAAACAGTATAACTTCAAAAACTTGTTTTTTCTAGTCTACGCTGACGAGATATTCCTACCCCCTCATGCAGTAATCGCTTTGTGGTTCAAATGACAAGATAATTGTCACAATGCGCGCAGCGTTCCCTACGCTGGACCGCGGGCGCACCTGTGTCAGCGTCCCTTATACTGAACGTCCTGCTGGCACTTACCTCTCCACGGACCTGCTCTGCTACCCACTGCTGCCGACATCCAGTGTGCACACACTTCCTCGCTTGGCTGTGCGCACGCTGGCTCTTTAAGTGTCAAAGGGCCAGCACATCATTTGTGCTCCAATGACAGGCCAGCACCTGGGATTTAAAGCAACTTCCTGTATTTGCTCTGGGCCAGATTGTTGGTGTCTTCTGTTGAGTCTGAACCTGCCTTGGTTTACTGCTGCTGTATCTGCTGCACCTGTGCAATTAACCTTTTGCCTGCTGCCTGAAAATTTTGTTCCGCTTCTGGGCTCTCTACTGTCACTGCAAGCAACCACGTCAGGGGTAACGACTTGGGAGCACCTCACAGCCAAGGCCATTCAGCCTTGCAGTGGCCGCTGATATATACTGGGGGGGCTCCTTAGACTCCGCTCCCTGGTGTGGTTAGAGTCATTGCTCATCGTGACCCAGAGGATCCAGATCTACATTCCTCTACGTGACAGAAGCATCTGCACTGGATGAGGGACCAGTGGTTCTCAGTGTTGTTCAGTGATAAAGTCCATTCACTATGAGCAGAAATCACAGCCACCAATGATGCTGGAGACGTCAAGGAGAACACTATGGGTCAGCCAGGTCAGGTACCGGGCAAGTATCCTTGCCGGTCATCTAGCATGCAGATGTATATGGTTATGAATGGTCTGACATGACACTTGGTTGACTTTCACATGCCAGGAGTTGTGTGGCAGTCATCACCCGGTTCTGCAGGGCATTGTTTACAATGAATCGATTATCAGTTTGTGATGTAGCCAAAGGATGTCCACTTCTTTGCCTTTCTGTGACTCTTCCAGTCTCTCTGCATCTCTGTTGCAACCTGCTGAAGACACTCTGACACTCTAAGCTAAGTGGCTACTTCTGTCTGACAGCATCCTGCTTGAAGCCTCACAATAGCGAGGTACTGTTGATTAATTGTAAGGTTACATCGTTTGTAAGGCCGAAAAAAAGACAGAAGTCCATCAAGTTCAGCCTATTGTGCTACAATGTTGATCCACAGGAAGGCAAAAACCTCCATGATGTAGAAACCAATTATCCTAATTTTAGGGAAAACATAATTCTCGACTCCAATCTGGCAATCAGAATAAATCCCTGGATCAATGACCCTCCGCCATAATCCTGGTCACTATAACTTGTTATATTATTGCACTCTAGAAATGCATCCAGACCCTTTTTGAACTCTGTTAGTGAATTCACCAGACAAGTTGCTTTGGCAAAGAGTTCCACAGTCTCACTGCTCTTACAGTAAGGAATCCCTTTCTATGTTTATGTAGAAACATTATTTACTCTTGTTGCATAGGGTGCCCCCTTGTTCTCGATACAGTCCTGGGTATAAATAGATCTTGGGAAAGATCTCTATATTGACCTTTAATATATTTATACATAATTATTATGTCCCCATGAAGCCGTCTTTTCTCTAAATTAAATAACCCTAATCTTGCTCATCTTTCTGGGTATTACAGTCCACCCAGTCCTTTTGTTATTTTTGTTGCCCTTCTTTTAACTTGTTCAAGCTCTACAATTATTATTATTATTATTTATTTTTGAGCACCCTTGGTTCCAGGGCGCTGTACATTCAGGTTTCATACATAACATAGGTCAAACAAGTACAAAGGTGACAAATTACTAACCAACAACTGGTACAGAAGGAGTGAGATCCCTGCCCGCAAGGGCTTACACTCTAAAAGGAAGGTGGGAAGAGACAGAAGGTGAGGGGCAGACATGGTTGTGGATAGTGTAGTGACAGCAGGGTTATTGTTGGTTGTAGGCAATCCTGAAGAGATGGGTTTTCAGGTTGCTTTTGAGGCTGGTGAGAGTGGGGGAGAATCTGAGGTGTTGGGGCAGTGAGTTCCAGAGTGTGGGTGAAGCACGGAGAAGTCTTGGAGACGGTTGTGTGAGGAGCTGATAAGGTGAGAGCAGAGAAGAAGGTCCTGTGAGGAGCGGAGGTTGCGTGACAGGAGATATCTGGAGATTACAGCAGAGATGTATGGAGGGGAATGGTTATGGAGAGCCTTGTAGGTCAAGGTTGCTAACTTGAACTGGATTCGCTGGGCAATGGGAAGCCAGTGAAGGGATTGGCAGAGGGGAGCGGCAGAGGAGTATCGAGGAGAGAGGTGAATCAGACGGGCAGCAGAGTTAAGGATGGATTGGAGGGGAGCGAGGGTGCTAGCTGGGAGGCCACAGAGAAGGATGTTGCAATAGTCTAGGCGTGAGATGACGAGGGCATGGACGAGCATTTTTGTGCTTTCGAAGTTAAGGAATGAACGGATACGGGAGATATTTTTCAGGTGGAGGCGGCAGGTGGAGGTGAGGGTTTGGATGTGCGGTTTGAAGGACAGATTGGAGTCAAGGGTTATCCCAAGGCAGCGGACTTGTAGAGCTGGTGAGAGAGTGTAGCCATTGACTGTGATAGAGAGATCAGGTGGAGGGATGGAGTGGGACGGTGGAAAGATGATGAATTCAGTTTTCTCCACGTTTAGCTTCAGGAGACGTGAGGAGAAGTAGGAGGATATGGACGAAAGACAGGGATCCGGGATGTCTACAATGTCTTTTCTGTGAACTGGTGCCCAAAACTGTACACAATACTCTATGTGTGGTCTGACCAGTGACTTGTAGAAGGTGTTGTTTTGGGCTCATGATGTCAAAATGTAAACAGCATAATGAGGTGGACTGTTTAAATCTCAATTCAAATTGATCCTCTAAATTTATTGGGCGATTCAGGGATTAAACATCTGTTGTGAATTTTTCCATTAAGCCTCTTGTTAGAGATTAGCAAGTTGTGCAAATAGTAATGAAACACTGAACAGCTGGACATGTGCATTCTAAAGTCTTATTTAGTTCATTTAAAAAAAAAAAAAGAAAAAAAAAGAAAAAAATTAAGAAATTTTCTGTTCATCCTGAAATTTCAAGCAAAAGCCAAATATCCCAAACTTTTTGTGAGTAGTGTATTCTGGACGACCTCTTCCCTCTAGCCACCAGAATTTACATCCACTTTTTAACAAAGAATTAGAGCTTCACCAGGAGATAGAGTCCTCCAAGCCTCATAGCCTACATTGCTTCCAAACTCCTCCACAGCCACCATCCACATTTTCTCAGATTGAACCTAAGCAGGTGGACAGTGTTTATCCAATGGAGGAGGAACGCACCCACATGCGCAGTCTGCACCTGTACCTATGCTGTGGCATACTAAGCATTTCTTGAAAAACTGCCCAGTGTGGCCTACAGCAGCCCAAGCCTAGGCAAAGACGTGCCTGTCCCATGCCTAACCAATCTGGTCAACCTCAGTTCTGCATCTGGCCTCAGTTTTAAGTCTCTGCCTTCTTGGTTTCTGGTTCCATAGGAAACTTTATTCACCCATCCATGGTCTCCAGGTTCTGTCTGTCAGTCTTCCGTTTCGAAAGCCCTCTGGGATTTTCATCTTTAAATGGGGAAATCTTGGAAGAATCTGTTTGATACCATACCAAACCGCTGACACTACAGGTTGGAAGGTCCCACAAGGAGAAGATTTTGTTTTATGTTCTTCCTTGCTCCACTGCAGCAGTTCTCCTGGGTCTCTGGTGGGTACAGCGGCATGCTGCGGCATTTAACTGGAAAATGGATGCCATTCATGCTGCCTCCAGCCATCTTGTCTGGGCAACTTGCTTCTTCTCCTATGCTCCAATCCTATGACTGGCCTATGGCCTCTTTCCCTGGCACAATGCACCTTCCGTCTGTACCGGAGACCCAGACCATATCAACCTACGTCAAAAGAAATCAGTGTAGGGGCCATCATCGCAAGTTATCCTCTCCCACCAGTGCCAGTCAAAACCCCCACCCAGAGAATTCACCAGGCCTGGAGCAAGAGGGGGCTTACAGTATGGGGTACTGTCGCGATGTGCTCTGTGGTCCCTACTCCGGACCGTGGGCACACTCATGCTGATATCCCTTGTACTGACGTTCCTTGTACTGAACACCATGCTGACACTTACCTCTCCACGCTCCTGCTCCGTTCCTCACTGTCATCCGGTGTGTGCACACTTCCTCCCGGCGTGTGTGCGGGCTCATGAAGATTTAAATTGCCAGCACATAATTTGTGCTCCAATGGCTGTCCAGCACCTGGGACTTAAGGAACTTCCTGTCTTTGTAGCTCCAATGACTAACATTTTTTTAAACTGTAAATATTTATTGAAATTTTCATAAAGATATAACCAACACAAAAAACGCAAATGCCCTCAACAAATCAAGTATAGTGATACAAGCAGTATGTAATATTACTGACATGCTCAGAAATAAAGAAAAGAAAAAAAGGGCAACAAATCACAAATCCAATAAAACATGCAGTCATAGATGTAAATATGCATATGAGGGCAGACCAACCGCATGCAGAGGAACATGCAAATAAGTGACGCACAGCCCTTTACTATGAAATAAAACACAAAAATAGACAGGGAAAGACAAATAACACGACACAAAAGGAATTAGGAAATATTAAAAGAGGAATTGCAATCCAATATTATGTCCAATAATACACTATAGGTCATGAATAATGCAGTAGAGTCAAATTTTATAATTTGTTACGTCTGTAAGATAATCCATACACCTGAGATTCCTAAGTGACTAACATTTTGAGGCTTTTAACCCCTTAAGGACCTTGCGGTTCTTTTTGTTGTCGACACGTTCGTTTTTTCCTTCTCGCCTTCCCAGAGCCATAACTTTTTTATTTTGCCACCTACATAGACATATGAGGGCTTTTATTTTGCGGGATATACGCTCTAATGGTGTTATTCACTGCACTACAGAATATACTGGGAAACTGCAAAAAAATTCCAAGAGGGACAAATTGCGAAAAAAACCTATTTGAGCCAAGTTTGCGGGTGTTTTGCTTTTACAGCATTCAATCTTCGGTAAATATTTTATCTCTATTCTATAGGTTGATGCGAATCCGGCAATACCAAACATGTACGGTTTCCATTATGTTTTGGTGCCATAAAAAAATTCCAAACATTTTCTATTTTTCAAATTTGCACCATAGGCACCATTTTCTGTGACCAATAACCTTTTTGCACTAACACCTACGGACTTGAGTGAGGCAGCATTTTTGGGGGGCTCAAGCATACTTTGTGTTGGTACCAGTTTGCAATATATGAGACCTTTTTGATCAATTTTATTCCAATTTTTAAAGGACATAAAATGACCAAAAAACGCAATTTTGCCGTTTGGAATTTTTTTCCTCTTCTGTGTTCAGTATACGGGATAAATTATATTTTAATAGATCAGACTTTTTTGGATGCGGCGATACCAAATATGCGTAACTTTATTACTTTTTTTTTTTTTTATTTGTAATATGGCGAAAGGGGGGTGATTTTAACTTCAAATTTTTTTTTTTTTACTTTAACTTTGAGTCCCCCTAGGGCGCTCGATCGTTTATACAGCCTAATGCTTTGTATAGACAATGCTTTAGTGTGTACCAACATGGCGGTTTCCCCACTTCCTGCTTGGGGCCAGAAGTGGGACAATCGAAAACATGGCAGCTTCCAGCTACCATGTTCAGTTATCAGAACACCGCGATTTCGTCGTCATCTGTGAGAAACGGTGCGCGGCACCTTGTTAGAGATCAGCAAGTTGTGCAAAAAGTACTGAAGCATTGAGCAGTTGAACATGTTAATCCTTAAGTGAAGAGATGGTCTCAGTTTATTTAAAAAAACATTTCAAGAAATTTTACATTCATCCAGAAATTTCAATCAAAAGCTGACTATCCCTAACTTTTTGTGAGCGAGCAGTGTATATAATGGCAACTACTGCTACGGAGCATGCCTATTTATCCCACAGAGAAGAGTAATAACCTGCTATCGGGCTCCTTTGGAGTAGCTCATCTCCAACATGTTGAACCTCTTTTGCCAAGTTATCTGTTGCCAAAAGAGAGAATCTGCAGATCCTCGCACACATGAACTGAACACATTGTTACCAGGGTTGCCACCTTTTCACCCCAAAATACCAGCCAATTTAAAAAGGGGTGTGGCTTAAAAAAAAGTGTTATGTGATACTTTATATAGTTACATAGTTAGTACGGTTGAAAAAAAGACATATGTCCATCTTGAACTGGGATTACCTATTGTGTCATGATTGCTTATAAACCACAGCACACTGGTACTTCTAACCCTAAAGGTCTGTAGCAACGTGAACTACAGATAACCCTTTTGCACTTCTATCGTTGTAACAGCAATAGCTAGAAATAGAGATTAATGTTACAGAACTATCCACAAGCTAACCAGAAAGTATGAGACTGAAGCTTGCTGTTGCACTGTGAATATATATATTTTTATATTTTTTCGGAAATAATAAATGTTTAAATAGAGATTGTGGGGTTACAAAACACTGTGGTTTAAGGTACTTAGGATTTTTGGAATGTGTAAACAATCTTTGTTAAGATCAGAAAGTGCTCTTCATAAAAAAACAACAACTGAACATTTAAAACCTGCTTTATGTACTCAATATATGGAATAATTTATACAGTGAAGACAAGAGGCATATAAGGAAAACACAAAGGACGAATTGCTATGGAAACTAATTTTCCAAGCCAAGAGACCTGCCTTAACAATTATGTGCCCCAATACTTGTGTATTAAGTATCAGAAGTCATACTTGGAATTCTGGAGGTAGAGGGTCTGATAGGGCCTTCCCATAGTCACTAGTGGTGACATGTAGGAAAACTGTCTAGGTCTTATGCTTTCCTTGTTGTCCATAGCAACCAATCAGAGACAGAGATCCCCTTTCATTTTTTCAGAGCATTATATGAAATAAAAGGGGATGCTGATTGGTTGCTATGGGCAACAAAGAAAGTCTTAGACCTAAACAGTTGTCATACGTCCCCCTAAATCATTCCTACAATTTTTCCATGGCTTCACTTGGTCTCATATGAAGGCATGATAGTTGGGATTTCCCACATTTCTCTTAGTACTTTCCAAAAAAAATGAAAAGTGTGGGGGGACAATATCCTTGGTATGTTATGTTTGCATCCTTAAGTGGGTAATATTAATAATCGTTATATTCTTTAGCACTTTACAATACAGAGTAAACAATTGAAACCATACAGTATGTAAAAAGACATATGCATGATTTTCTCACTATCTGACATGAAATCAGAATAAACCTTTCCCATGTTAGGTCAATTAGGATTACCAAAATTATTTATATTTGCAAATGCCTTAATAATGAGAGGCAGAAACTTTAAGGCATTTTTACTACTTTCTGCAAAGTCAAAAGGTTATATACATTAGGATTACTATGCCTTTACACAATTTGGGACAGCCCATATGATGATGTCATGTCTTTGGAAGCTTCCAGTTTATTGGAAACATCGGAGTTAGAAACACAGCTGTGGATTTTTTTATAATGCACACCAGAAACACTGATTTTGTGTGTAACATCATGGGAAAGTCTAAAGAAATCAGCCAAGATATCAGACAGAGAATTGTGAACGTGCACAAGTCTGGATCATCCTTAGGTGCAATTTCCAAATACCTGAAGGTGCCTCATTCACCTGTACAAACAATTATATGCAAGTACAAATAAGATGGGAATGTGTAGCCATCATACCGCTCAGGAAGGAGACGGGTTCTGTGTCTCAGAGATGAACGTGCTTTGGTTCAACATGTGCATATCAACCCAAGAACAAAGCAGAAGACCTTTTGAAGATGCTGGCGGAAGCTGGTAAGATTGTGTCATTATCCACAGTGACACAAGTACAAGTAATGTAGCAACACTGGCTGAAAGGCAACTCTGCCAGGAAGAAGCCATTACTCCAAAAGAAACATATAAAAGCCAGATCAATGTTTGCAAATGTACATAGGAACAAAGACCTACATTTTTGGAGACATGTCCTGTGGTCTGACAAAACTGTTTTGCCATAATGGCCATTTTTACGCTTGTAGGAAAAAGGGAGAAGTTTGGAAGCCTAAGAACACCATCCCAACTGTGAAACATGGGAGTGGAAGCATAATGTTGTTTTGCTGAAGGAGGGACTGTTGCACTTCACAAAATAGATGGCATTATGAGGAAAGAAGATTATGTGGTAATACTGAAGCAACATCTCAAGACACCAGCCAGGAGGTTAAAGCTTGGGTGGAAATGGGTCTTCCGAATGGGCAATGACCCGAAGCATACTGACAAACTGGATACAAAGTGGTTAAAGCAAAACCAAGTCAATGTTTTTGAGTGGCCATCACAAAGCCTTGATCTCATTCCTATTGAAAATGTATGGACAAAGCTGAAATGACCGGTGCGAGCAAGGCGACCTACAAACATGGCTCCGTTACACCAGTTCTGTTAGGAGGAATGGACCAAAATCTAAAATGTTTGACCCAAGTCAAAGTTTAAGGGCACTGCTACCAAGTAAATAAGGACACAAAAATACTAGGTATTCTGACTAGGCTATCACCTATACTTTCTACCACTAAAGAAGATCCCTAAACGGAGAACCCACATTTGATCACCATCATCACCCTGACGGTCCCATCATATGGAGTTACACCAACTCTGCCAGTCAGTATACCTCTCGGATTTCCTCCATAGGAATAACACTGGAGGTTCAGGTACTCTTTCTGATTGAACAAATCAGGTATTGTTGAAGCAATATAAAATTGGCTTTATGATGTTTGTGGACTTTATCTTTAATAGTAATGTGACATATTGATTGTAATACTTTTTTAGAACCACTGAGGAGTCCGTGAGATTAGGACGAAACGCGTTTGGAGGTTATTCTTGGCGCACATTTTTTATGGCGCTTTGTGTGTACATATTTTTGAACATTGCTATATAATACTGCTATTATTCCTCTGCATAGATATTTTTGTTATTTTGCTCACTCTGTTGTTTAAAAAGGTAGAACAGGGTTTTGGTTAGGGACTAGCAGAGGAGAATTGCGGGGTCGCCCTTTTTGGGGCGGGATCTCCGTTTAGGGATCTTCTTTAGTGGTAGAAAGTATAGGTGATAGCCTAGTCAGAATACCTAGTATTTTTGTGTCCTTATTTATATAGTAGGTTACATATTTTTTATACATTGACAATTAAAGGTTATATTTTAAAGGAATATTTTTTCTTTGGGTAGTGTTTAGATGGTCTTTATTCCTGTGCTTCGAATATGTGGGCAGTTTTTGATTCTATGCAATGCAACCAAGTACTAATGAAATGTATGGAAACTTTTGACTTTGCAGAAAGTAATAAAAATGCCTCGAAATGTTCTCTCTCTCATTATTCTGGCATTTGGCAAATATAAATAATTTTGGTAATCCTAATCCCAAGGTTTATTCTGAGTTTATATCAGATAGTGAGAAAAACATACATATGTTTCTTTTTATGTAGTGTAAGTAAACTTCTGGTTTCAACTGTATAAGTACAGACACAAAACATTACATAGTAAAAAGCTACTAACAAACCAGAGGGTCCTGTTCGCAAAAGCTTACAACCTATGTGAGACAAAAGGTGAGAAGAGCTTGGTTTACACAATGGTCCAGCCATGTCTCATAAATATGGGTAGCATACATAAAAGTGGATAACACTGCCAACCAAACAGTGCATCTATATAGAGATAAGTGCCTTTAAGTACCAAGTTCATGGAGTGACAAGTGTGTGTAACTGAAAGTGGGGTTAGAAATTAGAGATCTTGGTAGGTCTGCCTGAGAAGATTTACTGTACTTTCAGGGCACATTTAAAATTATAAGGGTTATGAGTAAGTTTGATTGTATGGGGTAGCATGTTCCAAAGAACTAATGCAGCACATGCAGAGTCAAGCATGGAAGGTTCAAATGATTGCTGATGATGCCTCAGAGTGGAGAGACTGGGTAGGGTGGTAGACAAAGATAAAGGAGGAGATGTATTGGGGTGTAGCAATGTGGAGAGCTTTATGGTGGAGTGTTAGTAGTCTGTTGTAGTGCGGTGACTGACACAGGGAAGAGGAATCAGTATAGCGGCTGGAAACTGTATGGGTATTCCTAGATCATTGATTACCTTTGCCTACATGTTTAAAGATAAACAAACATTAACACAAAACATTGCTGTTCTGATTTTGCTTTATTTCAAAGATAGAGCGTTTTTTTTTTATCTCCTGCTTATTTACAGATGCTTTTCTAGGTTACTGACCACCACTCTGCTCTAGCAGTGGCCAGGCTGGTGACCTCTCTCGCTGCTGTGTCTTATCAGCAGCACATAGCTTTCTTTTTACTCTCTGATCTTATCTCCATTATGGAGAGAAGCTTTAACCCTTTATAGTTACTGACCAGTGAGACCTACATAGCAGTCCTGTAGCTGCTGAGTGTCACTAGTATCTTTTTAATACTCAGAAAAAAAAAAGTGTGAATATAAAAGAATCGTCCTTTTCATTTTGGTAGTTTCCTCTTGTGACAAATACAGCTCTGATAGCTCACATTTACAGCAGACATAGGGGCAGATTTATCAAGGCAGTTGCGCCAGAATTCTGGCTCAATTTACGCCAACAACAAGCTTTTTGCCCCAGTTACTGTGTGTTTTAGACAGTTTCAGACGCTTCCGCGTCCGACAAAGGGGCATGGCTTCATAAAAGGGACGTGGTTTCACGGAAAGGGGCATGGATTAAATGCAACCAAAAATGCGCCAGGATGTGCAGCAAATTCTGGCGTAAAAGTAAGCCAACTTAAAGATGGTACGAACTTAGACTAGACACTTCTAACCTGCGCCAGATTTATCAATACTATGAGAAATTTGGCGCATTTTAAGACTGTCTAAAAGTAAGACACTTTTGATAAATCTGCCCCATACTGCTTGGACAGCATCGTTTTTCAAAACCATTCCAGCATCAATGTCCCTCCAGCTATGTCCCTTAAGCTAGGAATAGGAGCCAGCAGAGCTGAAATGTCAGTCAATGCTGAAAAACCACTCATATCCTACACAGGAAACAAGAGTTTGAAGCGAGGGATGGCAGGGTGAGGGGCATAAGTTCTGTTAAAACAGTCAAATGGGAAAAACCCTTCAAGTAGTAGCAACAAAAGTTTATTCAAATAGGAAGTGGGTAAGGGAATTTGAAAATATTATACAAATCAAAAACCTTCTGAATCACTAACATTTTGACTGATGCAAGAGTAAAGTGTGAGATTTCCATGGTTAATATTTTTGTGATCTGCCAACTTTATACTAAATTTGTCTAATACTTTAACCCATTCCTAAAGCAGTGATTTTTAGCGACAGCCCTTTTTTTTTTTTCCATCCGCCTCTTCAGGAAGTTGCAACTTATTTTTCAATCAACATAACCAAGAAAGAGTTCGTTTTTTGTGGAATGAGTGATATTGTAATTGAACTATTTAGTGCACAATAAAATGCATTGAGAAACCCCCACAAAACAATAATAATCTTTGTGGGTGGAAAGGGAAAAACAAATTGTACAACTGTTTTTTGGGGTTTCTTTTTCTATGGACTTCACAATGCAGTATAAATGACAAGTTGACTTTATTTTGCAAGTGATTCTGGCAATACTACATTTATATCATTTTCAAAACTATTTTCTTTCCTTATTTTCTCCAACCAACAGACCTGTTTGAAGGCTCTTTTTTTGGCTCCAGTTTATAGAAAAGCTGTAAGGGAGCTAGAGAGAGTGCAAAGATGAGCAACCAAACCTAAAAGGAGAATGGAGCATCTTAGTTATGATGAGAGGTTAAAAGAATTAAACTTTAGTCTTGAGAAAAGATGGCTCTGGGAGACAATTAATATATAAGTATATAAATGGCCACTACAAAAAGTATGGGAAAAGCCATTTCATGTAAAGCCCCCTGTGGAATAGCCTGCCTGAGGAGCTGGTCACAACAGGAACAGATGCAAGTTTCAAGAAAGGCTTAGATATCTACTTGAAACTAAGAAAATATGAATACGCATGTATCCATATAAAATTCTAGATCCAGTCTGACGGCAACTCTGGGATCAGAAATGAAATCTTTCATAGAGCAGATTGGTTCTTGCCTTATGGGTTTCAAAGCCTTCATCAGTACGGTAACTTAGCTTAAAAAACACCTCATTTCCTTCCCTTCACCCACATTTTACCCACCCTTGGTTGAACTTGATGGGCATAGGTCTTTTTTTTCAACCCTACTAATTATGTAACTAAGTGTAAATGGACAATCTGTGCCCAAAGTGTCAATATTTTGTCTAACCACCATTATTTTCCAGAACTCTCTTGGGCAAGCAGTTTACTAGAGAGTCACAGGTTGCCATTGGAATCCTCTTCCACTCTTCCATGACAACATCACGGAGCTGGTGGATGTTAGAGACCTTGTGGTCCTTCACCTTCCGTTTGAGAATTCCCCACACGACCTTAATAGGGTTTAGGTCTGGATTTAAGCATGGCCAGTCCATAACCTTTATGTTCATTTTCTTTAGCAAGGCAGTGGTCTTCATGGAGGCCTGTTTGGGGTCATTATCATGTAGGAATACTGTTCTATGTTGCAGAAGGGAGAGGAACATTCCATGCTTCAGTATGTCACTGTACATATTGGCATTTATAGTTCCCTCAATGAACTTGGGCTTTCTTGTGCATCATCTTTAGGAGAGGTTTCCTTCTGGACCGACAGCCATGCAGACCAATGTGATGCAATGTGCAGCGTATAATTTGAGCACTGACAGGCTGACTCCTCACCCCTTTAACCTCCACAGCACTGCTGGCAGCACTCATACGTCTATTTTGAAAACACAAAAATAGTTGGTATAGACAGCACTTTCTCAAAAAAAAGAAATAAATTGTTTATTTTCCCAGCAGCTATTTTTTTAGAAAGTGCTGTCTACATCTACTATTTTTGCTATTTTTCAGACTTGGTTCGGTCTGTAAGACGTGCACTTTAATTTTTACCTGTGCTGTTTCACACTTTGTACCATTGCCTATATTTCCACTAATGTTCTGAGTGGAATTTGACCTGTTAAACCGCTGTATGGTCTTGGTCACCATGCTGCAGCTCAGTTTCAACATGTTGGTAATCTTTATGTAGAGCAACAATTCTTTTTTTTTGATCCTCAGACCGTTGTTTGCCATGAGGTGCCATGTTGAACTTCCAGTGACCAGTATGAGAGAGTGTAAGAGCAATAACACCAAATTTAACACACCTGCTCTCCATTTACACCTGACATCTTGTAACATTAACAAGCCACATACCATCATGGAGGAAAAATGGCAAATTGGGCACAATTTTTTACTTTCTATTTGACAGCACAACAAATTTATACTGTTATACAAGCTGTACACTGACTTAAAATTGAATTAAAGTGTCATATCTCCAGTGTTGTCCCATGAAAATATATAATACAATATCTACAAAAATGTGAGGGCTGTATTTACCTTTGCGAGAAACTGTGTGATGTAAACAGAAGCACGTGATCACCGCAGCTAATCAGCGACTGCAGCAGTGACATCCCATGCAGATTACAATGGAAGGTAAACAAAAAAGACCTGGGAGACTCAGCGCTAGAATGGAGGAGAGGAGGAAGGAGAGTATATTTTTTTTTCTATTTTATTGGGCACCAGTAACTTTATTTAGTTTTAAGATGAGCCAGACAACCCCATTAAACAGTCAGAATCAGCGTCCTCTCTGATCTCAGCTGCTGAGTTCTATGGTATTCTTGATACAGCAACTGTTACACCCTTTGCAAACAAAACATTTTGTGGTCCCTATAGTAATACAATGAATATTGGAGTTGGCTCATATCTCCACCAAAGGCTCCATTAATAATAAGAGTGGATAACAGACAGCCTTGGTAGCTCCCACTGGATACAGTGAACTCCTTCAATGTGAACCTCAAGGCTACAACATAGAGGGGTAAATACAAAGCCATGATGATGTCATGCACTTTCCCAGTGATTCCAATCTTAATTATTAACTGTGCTTAGGAAACCCCAATGGACAAGAGTCAAGTTCCTTCTCTGCATTGATAAAACCACATGTACTTTTGCGGAGGTTGACACTGCTGTACAGTACAGGTATTCTTTGAGTATGTCAGCAGATAATTTTTTTGATTTCAGAGAGTTTAAAATAAATAGATTTACTCCCCAAGGAGAAGAAAAAAAGATTCTAAGAAGCAGGGGTAATTGGCATTGTTTGACCAGTTAAAGTATCCCATTCGGGTGGAAAACATTTGGCTAAACAATAGCCTCCCTGTATAAAAAAAAAAAAAAAAAACATTTCTGGAGTAGTGTTTGTGCAGTTATGAAAAGAAGGAGTATTCTGTTTATATAAAATGTTGTTATAGACAAGCATCTATAAGATCAAATGTGTAGAGGGCCAGGATATTATTAAAGTCATCAGCAATAATTAGGGATCCTATTCTGTACTTGTTAAACTGCTTTTAACCCTTTAAAGGGAAATTCACATTGCCTAACTTCCGGGTAGGCGATGCGAATGAGCAGGCTATGCTTGTGCTTAGCTAGATGTGTAACTCAAGTAGAAGAAAAGGGGGACAGTCGGACAAGCACAGCCATTTCTCTATTATCTGCAGCCAGCTTGTTCCCGTTTCCTAACCCGGAAGTTTGGAGATGGAAATAAACCTTTAAGATCCCACCTATTTTGGCCATAAGGACACTTGCAGTTTTTTTCAATATTTGTCACTTTCCATGAACCATTACTTTTTATTTTACATTACCTTTAAGTTGTATTTTAGTAGCACCATTTTAGGGCACATGTAATGTTTTGCATAAATTTCAATTTCTTTGTGGAAGACGTGTGGGGGCACAGCAATCTGCCATATTTTGGAGGTTTTGGGATCTTGTTTTATAGGTTCCGCCCAGCAGTGTAAATGAGATGTTGACTTTATACTGTAGATCAGTATGATTGTAATAAATATATATCATTATTAAGTTTTACTACTTTTGCATAATAAAACACTTTTTATTTTATTGCTTCCAAATTATGAAACCCATAACACTTTTTCAGACCTTGATGAACTGGTAGAGCTTTTTGTAGATTGAGTTTGAATTGTCTTTGGTACCATTTAGGGGCACAAACTAATAAGAAGCAGCCGAAAAAGTAAATAGTGAATTGTCAGTGTTGCATATGTTAAAAAAAGAGTTTAAATGTGTCTCTTGGACACAAAGTATGTGCGAGTTTGGCTTCAATCCAAAGTAGAGAGTATTTGTATGGGCTGTTGAGACCTTTAGGCTAGGGCAAAACAGCATAGGACAAAAAACTTGTTGAAAACCAAAACCTAAAAACCGCTTTGAATCTGAGCATCTGGTCAGTTTTTTCTCAAAAGCAGTTGGGTTTCTGATGAGTTTTTTGGGTGGTTTTTAGTATTTTGTTGGCGTGGTTTCTTGGGCGTTTATTTTAGGCCGTCTTTGTGAAAGGTTCTCCTTCAGATTTTCAGAGATTTCTGAATACTAAAACCACAGAAAATCTGACAGAAAGCCTGTGCTGTGTAGACATAGCCATAGACTTCAATAGTAAATTTTCTTCCGGACTCAGGCTTATTAGGAACATGTTGTAAAATCTGCTGATGTCTACACAGCACAGGAATACCATCGGATTTTCTTCAGATTCAGTATTTTGAATCCGCTGAAAATTCGACAGTATCCTGTGCTGCATAGACAGCAATAAAAATAAAAAAAATTAAAAATCGGTGCTGTAGTCTATACAGCATTGATTTTTTTTACCATCTGGTTTAAAATCTGGTGGAATATTCAACATGTTGTATATTCCACTTGGATTTGCCATTGTGTAAGTGAAATTCCCGTTCAGTCTTGGCATCTACATTTGCTGCTTATATCCACTGGGCTGTTTTGAGCAGCAGAGAATTCTACAACTTTTTCCCCATAAACCATAGACTCTTTCTACAAATTAAGGAATGCAGACTGAACATGTTGTAGTGACTCTCTGAAAGGGGTTTTCCACCTCCTTTAAAAAGCATACTAACAGCTCCTGGACCCCTAGTAAAGTAAAACTAAAAAAAGTAGACTACCCCTTCCTCTGGTCCAAGGTTCCAGCACCACATCTTCTCAGTCTTCTGTTGGCATTGTCACTTCCGAGTGGGGATGTCACTACTGCAGCTGCCGATTGGCTTCAGCAGTCACTTGCTACTAATTTGCATCGCCGGCCGCAACTGGACAGTTTGTAATCGCTGTAGGAAATCAGTGGCTGCAGCAGTGATGTCAACATTCGAAAGTGACAGAATGCCAACAGTATAAGGGAGTATAAGGGTTTTTTTTATTTTACTGGTGGCACAGGAGTGGTTAGTTTGGGACTTGGTTAGATCTATATTTTTTAATTTCATTTATATTTAATAAAAGTATCAGAAGATACACTCCGAGTGATGCCGTTTGACTTAAAGGGGTTGTCCTTTAAAAATCATACTAAGTGTAACAAACTGAAAAACAAGCATTAAATTAAAACACTGTCACACATTCACATAGGATTGAAAGAAGAACCAAGGTTGTAAATAGGTAAATCTAAAGGTAGATATAGTCAGAGTAAAGCAAGCAGAGTAAAAAGCCACAGAACACTAGATATTCTGCATGAAAGTCAAATAACTGACTTATTACCTTCTAAATGTAATTGCTCAATTAGCTTAAAGGGGTTGTCTCACTACAGTAATTCATCTTATCTGTTTTCTTGGTTTAATTTGGAATTCAGGGACGTGTTTACTAGCTTCTACTAGGCTGCAGTAGAAGCCAGGTCTGTAGCTATGGCAACCAGTGCTGGCAGCCTATCAGGAGAGATTGAAAGAGGTCTGTAGCTATAGCGACCTGAAGAGTTGATGCAGCCCATACTAGAGTGGATACCTCAGAATAGGTAGGACATTGTTAATGGACATATATTGCAAAGTGACTTGTTTTTGCAAGATCTTTAACATAAAAAGCAATCCTTGTAGTGAGACAACCCCTTTAATATTGCCTTATACCTAGAAGGTAGTAAATCGGTTATTTGACTTTTATGCTGAATATCTAGTATTAGTCAGTATATTAGTTAACTAACCAATTTAGTTCCTTCTAAATATAAGGCGATCGTAAGCCTAACTGCGCAATTACATTTAGAAAGTCGTAAGCGAGTTATTTAACTTTCATGCAGAATATCAGTATTAGTCAATATATTGGAATCACTTATTGATTCTATATCATTACTCCTGTGGTTTTTCTCTCTGCTTGGTCCACTCTGTCTATATCTAACTTTAGATTTACCTATACCTATCTACAACCTCAGTTCTTCTTTAAATTCTATATATTTATTGTATGTGAATGTGTGACCTTGTTTTTAATTTATGCTTCTTTTTCACTTCCTTACACTTAGTTTGGGACTTTTTAATTAAATTTATATTTCATACAGGTTTACTTTTTTTTTTTTAAGTGTCTGAAGGAAGGCGAGATCGCTCTTTTCAAGTATGTATCTTCTGATACTGGTTTATCTGCTCCAGGTATATGTGAATGAGCATCGAAGGCACCAAGTGGTTGTGCAGTAATGGCGGTGGTGTTCATAATATGGTCACAGAAGCTACCATTTCTCAAAACCCTATTTGAGTTTCACCAAGAAAAGGGATAAAGAGCTGCTTGCCTGTGCTGGAAAGTCCATAGGGCTGTGTGGCTGGGCTGGCATCACAACTGGAAACACACGGCCAGTGGCTGAGTGAATAACAGGCTTTGGTGAAAAAGCCTCTTCATGAATTAGCCCCTCCATCTTTCCACTGGCGCCAAGTTGGGACTGCATGGTAGGGTAAAGGGGTCAGTCTGGTACTCTGGGGATGTAAAATGTACAGAAAGATAGCCCAGTAGCTGCGGATCAGAGAAAGCAAGCATGTCACTCCATACTCATTCACCCATGCTGCCTTGTTCCCATATGGTAATATAAAATTGAACAGAATTTCACTTCCTATTTTACCGTCAATGAAAATCCATTTCAAATCTAATATGTGTGAACACAATTATTTGGCAAAAAAGATGTTCTGCTCAGATTGTTGGCTTTGGTCATTATTTATACGGAATGCATAAAGCATGTAAAGGAATTTCAGATTTTTGTTATTTCACTCAATGCTTCAGTAGAAACTTCGACGAAGAGGAAACATTTCAGGCTTCCAAATGAATATATGTAAAAGACCTCACTTTTTTAAATTCAGTTTCTTTATGCTGTAAATCCAGTATAGTGTGCTTAAAATTACTACCAACCACAGGTCACAGAATAAGAAAACTTCCTTGTCCCTTTAGACACAATGCCACAAGGTCGGGTCTTTTATATGACAACCTTGTGTGATCTGAGGGAAATTATAGTAATGCAGCACAGCTGCCAGCGCAGGGTTGAAAACGAGGTCAAATCCGCAGGAAGCAGCAGAAAGCCCGAGGCAACATTATAAATGAAACAACCCCCAAGGGAGTTACAGCAACCAAGGAGTGATGTCCTTCAAACTTTAGAATTATAGAAAGGTGAAAGTATAACCAAATACTTCTGCTTGACATTTCAGAGAGCAGACAGTATTTTATCCGACACAGCACTTCACTGAAAAACTACTTTTCATGTATCGAGAGAGCAGAGTGTCAGAAAGGACTGTAAAATACTAATCTTTTTTAATCATCTGTTATTCCTTTTATAGTGAATGTCTGCCTTTATGCAGCAGATTTCAAAATCAAAAAAACATCAGAAATCAATGGATTTCTTAAACAGATAGAAACAGCCATTTTCTTAGCCTAGAAACACTAGGCATGAAGAGCCTTTCACTAGGATAGAAACTAATTGCTCTTTGATGGTCACAATAACACAGTATGGTCTGCTATGCTATCCAGAACAAGTAAATTCAATAAATACTTTGAATTATACCAGATCCGTTAAATGGATCCTAAAAGAACCTAACCATCACTGATTCGATGAAAAAGGAAGTCAAAATGCCAGAATAAATGGATCCAAATATAATAAAACAGCAACAACTCAAAATATTCTAGAAATAGAGAGGGGACCAAAACTATGTACACACTTCAATGGTGGTTATCTATGCTCTTTTTAAATTCTGAATTTAGTTCTGGTTTCACTATGTAGTATGTGGTATCTATATATATCCATAGCTGTACGATTACTAAACAATCATGTGACCGGTTGGGAGAGTCAATTAAAATTGAAGAGACTATGCTTAAATAGTACTGGAAATTTGCAAATGTGTGTGAATAACATGACACTTCCAAGCATGTTGGTTGTTCAAAGATCTAGCAGGCACTGCACAGTATCAAGATCTACTTCATCAGACATTGTGTTGGAGCAGTTTACATGCTCGACACAAAAGTCTGTCAAACAATGGGCAGGTGAGACAGGACTTAGCAGATGATGCATAAAAAAACATTATTAGAGGGAACCTGTCACATTGAACATACGATCTGATCCACTTGAAGTATATTATAGAGCAGGGAGAACTGAGCACAGTGTTTTAGGAAAAAGATTCAGTAGAAGTTATATTTAATTCATTTAAATCCCTGCTTATTCTAGGATAAGTAGTCCAGTAGTTGGCATAATCAATGATTGATAGCCTTCCTATTTGAGTGTGGATAAAGAGAGGGCTGTCAATCACTGTTAAGACCGCCTACTAGACTCCTTAACATAGAATAAGTAGGGATTTAAAGGAATACAAATTCTACTGAATCTTTTCCAACAAAGCTACATGTCACTTGTCGGAAGGATGCCGCACACCATGTGTATATTGATAGAAGTATCCGTGGGTGCTCTAGGTAGGGTGCTCAGCCCTTAATACTCAATTTTGAAGAAATACCTTAGCACTCCGTATATCAAATGAAAAGTTTTCGTGTTTATTGAAACATCATTAAAGTAAACATATCTCCAAAATAGGTGGTATATAGAAGCATAAGATATCCAGACTTTATTAAAAATTTTCGGCCATATTGGCCTTCCTTAGTCCTGTCTGGAGATGAGTAACGGGAGCAAAGATGGCAAGGAGATGCATGGGAGAAGCATATAGTAGCTACATGTCAATCTTCTAAACTATTCCTGCTTTTTAACATGCAGCCAGCAGATTGGATAATATGTTTAGTGTGACAGGTTCACTTTAAGAGAGAAAGATTTATATTCCAAGATGGTTACACATCATAAATTAAGAGGACCCCGATCGAAGGATGCAATACTGTGAATCATATTGGCACATGGTGCACGAGCATGAGGAGTTTATAGAGAAAATTGTTTGAACTGATGAAGCACAATATAAACCAAATGATAATCGTGTTTATTTGGTGCCAGAACATCCATGTAGTCAATTTTCCCTAGCTCACATACATATATATGTTTTGAAGACGCAGTTTCAGGACCAGTGTACTCGATTATGCTTCTTGCAACCATTTTACTGCTCGATTGTGCACTTTGTGTGGCTGGGCAAATTTAACTTCCAGCAAGAGGGTATACCAACACATTACTGCTGAGACCGAAGGCTGTCACAGTGACATTCTGCCAGGACATTGGATCTCTAAAGAGGTGCTGCTGAAATCCTTCCTCCCCCCCTCCTCCCGACTCCTCACACCTCAGCTTTTACCTGTGGTAAACCTTAAGGGATGTGGTATACTGCATAAAACCAGAAGCATTGTGCAGAACAATCTCTGTGGACACTGGCAAACTACTAAATGAACAACATTGGTTACAAAGTCAGACGTGCATGAATGTTAATAGTGAACACTTTTTTAGCACCTATGTGATTGGAGAAGTCAAACCTGACTTACAGTTACGGTATTCTTTGATGTCTATATATATCTATTAATAAATCTTTCATTTAAATATTTTCAAAGGGTAAATTTTTTGGACCCTCTGTATGCAACTATATACTCCGTTTTGAACTCTGTTTCACAGTTTCTATGCAGACATACTGTACATAAAAATAACTTTGTCAATAGATTATTTATGTTGCCGATTCAGAGTTATACCATGTAGTTTAATCTAGGACCAGATTCACAGTACTGCAAAATTTATAATGGATATCTTACAGCATTCCTTGTGTGTCCAACATCTACACAGAAGTTATTTTGGCAATTTGCTGGAAAAACAGAATTGTCCCACTCCATTATGAAATCTGAGGGTATAATCATAATAATAATTCTAATCTAAATTACACCCTAAACTAAATTACACCCTAGCTATAGTTCTGGTCAAAATTTTTAGAACACCTCAATTTTTCCAGTTATTTGCTGTACTAGAATTGTGTTAATGTCAAAAATAACGTATGATGGTTCACCAGTTTAAAAGTTAAAAAACAATAAAATGTTGCAAAATGCAACAATAGTCTAATTTTTTCTATTTTAGGCAAAAGTTTTTTTTAGGAAAGACATCAAGGAAAGCTGCTTGACAGCACAGAAAAAAAGTTATGATTTGAAACTGGATGCAAATTATTCCTACAGGTGTCTAGCCTTTTGAAGATTATTTTCAAACCCTCAGATTCTATATAACCAGTGCTGGAACAGACTGCACTACACCCTAGAGGGCACAATTTGGACAGCTTTGCTCTTCAGGACAGAACATGCTGCTATTTTAAGGGCAAGGAAAAGAAAATTAACAAAATACAACAAACTATAATGTCTGTCCTACAGAGAAATGGTCAAGAAAGCCAAGATGGCAGAGTCCCTCAAGTTTCCTTTACCATCAAAAGGCACTTGGAAGCTTTAGAAAATTGTCAGGAAGAGAACTGGCATAAAAGCTTTTGAGTGTCAACAGTTCAATGCAGCAAAAATGTTACAAGTTTCCATTCCATTTCAGCTGTGGGCAGAGGACTTTCTTACCAATTCTTGACCATTCAAACCTACAAAATAAATCCACTGCTAATGTTGTAATAAAAAAAAAATATATATATATATATGTATATATATAACTTGTTAGGACCAAGCATCACCTCTAAAGAGTGGAATTTAACATCTTTGGTACATCACCCAGGGATTTTGTGTGTCGGCAACCAGATGAAGGGATAGTTTCTCAGTGTGTGACACCAATTTTCCAAAATGCAGGAGGAAGCTTGATGATCTGGGTTTATTTGGTGGATCCAGAGTTGGGAACTTGCAAAGGGTAACTGGCACACTGGAGACAAAGAGCTACCATACCATTTTAATGTGTCATGCCATACCCTCTTGTATACACCTAGTTGGACAGGTGTTTATATTCTGACAAAACGAGGATACAAAAATATACCCATAGGTTATGTCAGGACTACCTAAGAAGACAGCAGGCTTTAAAAAACAGAATGGGCTCCACAGTTGCCAGACTTAACCCAAATGAGCTTGTTTGGGATGAACTGGATAGAAGGGTGACAGCAAAGTAACTACAAGTGCAGCACACTTGTGGGAACTTTTGCAACAATATTAGCATTTCTCCACTGCTGCTGTTCACACATTTTGTGCTCCATTTGCCTTAACCCAGCTTAACCTCAGCCTTCTCCGCTGCCCACAGAAACCTTCCCATCATTGCTTCCTACATGTTATGTACAGTGCATCCATGTAATCTTGTTCCACATTATATGGTCCTATAGAGTGGCCTGTACAAACACTGTAAATATACAAACCTCACTTAAACGCAATTCTTTGTGTGTGAAGGCTTATTATTTGTTTACACAGGTTGGAAATTCCCTTCCACTAGCAACCCTTAACACAACCATGTGGTGTGCATTATATGTAATTACCATTCTATCATAACCCCCATTATTTTTTTCAGCTATTTGGTTACAGTAGTTCTTTTATGGAATTTGACCGCATAAGCTAGCCTATGCTTCCAACACACGTTAATAAGCCTTGGTCACTAATTTACCGGATTTCTCTTCTTTAGACTGCTTTTGGTACTAATCACTGCACATTGATACCTGCCATTTTGAAGATGCTTTGATCCAGTCATCAAGTAATCTTAGTTTAGCCTTTGTCAAAGTTGTTCAAATCCTTATTCTTGCCTTCCTGCTTTGAATACAGGCTTAACAAATTTCTGTTTAATATATCCCACCCGTTGATTATCTTGTTGTTATGTATTATCTTTGCATGCCCCAAAACAGCAGATGCAATCTTTTGCATTTTGTGGCCTAAAAGTGTGCATACACTGGTTCAAGTAAATCAATATTGCAATATATTACAACATACAAAGCAAAAAGAAAAAAAAAAAAAAAAAAAAGTAAATAAAGTATAATCTATTATTTATCTACATTATTATCTACTGATACCTCCATTACATTATCTAGGGGTCTTTTTCTTCTTGGCCCAATGGCAGCCAGTGCTGTAAGATTTGCCTCTCGGTACTGCATTTGCTCCAGTTCCAGCTGCTGCATCTGAGAAATGGAAAAAATTCAACATTACTACACAGATGGCAACTATAATTTTCTGTTCTGCCTTAGCTTATTTATAAAAATCAGCGGTTATTTATCAGGTCAAGAAATTTTTTATGCACTGGATTGTAGCCATTCATTTCAACAAGCTAATAGTAATTCAGTACGTTCGGCAAGTGCTCAGTTCACGTTCCTTTCATTAAAAGTATGTACTAAAATCAAGTAGAGTGCATTATATTGTCTTCCACAGAAGTATAAAAGTTCACATATTAAACTTGCTCTTCAGGTCATGTCTGTATAATCACTTTTGTCAATTTAGGATATTCTTTATATATAGAGATCAACATAATTAAACTATTACTGTAATGCCAAAAGAAGGATTTTTCAGGAATTGAGTCTAGTTATAAGAGGTTAGCAGTTCAATTCAGAATATATTTAATTATGCATAAGCTCTAGATGCGAAGAAGAAAGAGAGGTCATCATAGTCTGATTGAAATTCAGAATAAGAGACCACAACAGAAAACTATAATGGAAGGTAAAGGATCAGCAATGGAAAAAACATAGGAGTCTAGGCCAACTAGAAGGGGAAGTTTTAAAATGGGATACAGAAGCCATTGAAATATCCTGCCAAAATGCCTGCGAATGTGACATAAATGAGAATAAATTTTGATTGGGCAATGCCATGTAAATTTATTGTCCAATTTTGAAGAATTCTGACTTATTTTTGTACAGAATACCTGACAATTTTTCATTGTCCAGGACGTACCACAGTGTGATCTGAACACTTATTCTACAGGATTTAGCCATCACCAGTTTTATTACTATGAACAAAATAGCTCATAAAGTGATGCTTCCAGAATTGTGTGTGTAAGCTTGCAGTTTTGGAAAAATAAAAGCATGGTTTAAAAACTGCATTCTATTTTAGACACTATGGGGCACAACTATTGAGACATTTGCACCAAGATTTTGCCACAATTTGCCCCAGAAATAGCAGTGTACAAGCTTTACACCACATTTATTATGTATTTTATACCATTTCTAGACACTTCTGCGCCTTGTCCAACAAAGGGTGTATGTCCTTGGCTGTGTGCACACCAAAATGAAGGTGCAATTAGTCTTATAAAGAACGTCCACGTCTACACGGCAGAGTAGATTTTACAATCTGCTTATGGTTTTTGTTTTTTTCTGGTGGATTATATAACACGTTTTAATATTTTTGGTCGGATTTCAGATTTGAAATCTGACCTCAGAAAATCTGAGCTGTGTGGACAACAGCTTGGATTTTCTATTGCGGTCTATGTGGATCATTTACAGTTGGATTTATACAGTATTCTAAACACTGTATCCTCTTTAAAACAGAGCCTAAGGCTATGTTCACACGGCAGTCATTGCGGGACATATTTCGCCCCGCAATTACGCCGTGCGTACAGAGGCGGAGCGGGTGGGCCGGCAGCCCGCTGGCCCCATACATATTCATTATTCTCGGCGCGTATACGTCGTGAAAAATTGACGTGTCACTTCTCTCCCCGCTTGCCGTATTGTGCGAGCAGGGAGAGGAGACGTAATCCATAGTTCTCTATGAGAACTGTGGATTACTGTAATGACTGGGACGTATCTCGCCCCGTATTTTCGCAGTACGGTGTGAAATACGGGGCGAGATACGTCCCATTTTAAGCCATATGAATATAGCCTAAGACAACCAATAGAAGGTGTAAAGTTTGTCTTTGCCAGATTTAACAACATTATGACAAATGACGCACATTGTAAGACTGTGTAGTTTAAGTTCACACTTTCTAAGTCTTAGGATCCATCCACACGGCAAGCATGTCGAGTCCACATGGATTCCAACTTGAAATACTCGTCGAAAACGGAATGTAAAATCATCCCCACTAACCTTAGTAGAAAATACACGTTATATATGTCCATACAACCTGTGCTTTCGGAGGCTGGTTTTTAAGAGTAAAAAAAAACTGCTGCTGACCAAAAAAAGTATCCAAAGTGCAAATAAAACACTATAAAGAAAAAAAATCAACGTCTGTGGTGTGTTTTATATTTGCCTATTGACTTGCCAAAAAACCAAACACTAGTGGCAGTTTTTACAAGCATTTTTTCAACGTGTGAAACTAAGTTAAAGAAATGGCATGAATCAAAATCCAAACCTCACGCACAAAATATCTCTGACACTACATTGCAGCGATGTGAGGATTGCAGTGACCTTTCTCAGAGCCCTTTTATTTCCTTCCAAATCCCAAGCACCTGTGCAACATTGCACCTGGTAGAATGTTACGTCTATGGATACAAAACTTCATTTACAATAGTCACTTTAATTGCACCAATTTTGTAAGCATGGAAAGTTAGGAGGAAAAAAAATCCATGTTCTAGCCAGGGATGGGTTCTCGCTGGGATTTCTGCTTGTTTTGCTTTAGCTTGTACATTAATAGCAATAATAAAGTTCTTTAAAACATTCATAAACAATCTGCTGCTGACACCTTGGAGCAAAGTGTAGCAGTGTTCAGCAACAACAAATTTCATAGTTCAGGAAGCGCAGTTAGGAGTGGAGGGGAGAGAAGAAAGGTTGTTCTTAGTATCTGAGTCATTTGGAACAAAGATCCACAAAAATTGCATGAAATCAGTCTTGTAACTATAGAAACCAATTTCTTCAGCTCCATATCACACGTCTCACACCTCAATTGTCTTTATTATCGTCTACTGTCAGATCCTTAATCAGAAATGTGAACAGGCTTGATGATTTATTCAGCAGGGGAATGAAACTGTAGGTCAAGTGAAAAAAAATGTATATTGTACACACACCTAAGTCTCTGCAGCCTTAGGTACTTTCATTTCATTCTGTTCCCAGTACCTCTGGGCCAATTGCAGCAAGCGCCAATATTAAGGCTCAATTAAAATAAGCTCTAATTAGCGCAGCTCTTTTCCTCTCAGGCTAGAAAAGTCAGGAAATGGATATTGGGAAATGTTAAAAAAAAAAAAAAAAAAAAAAAAACCTAGCGAGTGAAAGGCTACAGACATAAATGAACGTATTTGTTGATTTGTACAGTTGCTATGCAGAGGCCTCTGGGAGCAAAAGCTTAACCAGCCTAAGCTATAAACTAAAACCCCTGCAGCTAAACATGAACTGAGTGAAAACAAGGGCTCCATCTCAGAGCTGAAAACTGCTGGGCTCAGAAAATTAAAAGCCTGAGGCATTTTCCATTTAAAACGAAATCCCAGTACCGCCTCCCAGCCAAAGAATTATAAGCAGTATCAGATTTACAAAACGAACAATTACCCTGGAAAAATGTAGCCTATTGTACAGTCCCAGATGCTGCATGTAAAAGTGCTTTCCCTCTTATTTTAATATTGCTGCTCTTTATAAATACCAGTTACAGACCTGATAAACCTACATATAATATGCACATGTTGGCTGAGGAGAACTTAAATCAATGCAGGAAAAAAAAAAAGAAAAAAAAAAGTGTCGTTCTTCCCATGACGGTGTCTCGTTTGAAATGTTCTCCTTGCCTCGAGCAGCTTCTGTCCTTCCTGTAGGCCTATATAAAATGGAATGCAGCAGCAAAACACACTCTGACCTAATTGCCAAGAGAAAGCTTCCAACTTTTCCAGACCTCCTCTGCTCCGGCACGGACCTACATTGGCAGAGATGGGACTAAAGAATTTGTCATATTAAGGACAATCAAGTCCATTCAGGCTTTAGTGGCCTACCTCTTTAGCCTTTTGCTTTAATCTCAATTGCTCTGGATCTTCTTTATTGGCCCGGCTCTGTCAAAGAGAAAAAAAAAAAACATATTAAATATCCTACAAATGTTAACTCTTGCTCCAAAGTGATGAACCTTTTTTCACTTAAAGGGTTACTCAAAAATGGCCGCATTCTTAAACATGCAGCAGGCATTAAATATTTAATGCATAACAATATTCTCCAGTGATTAAAAAGCTTTGCTGCAGGGAAAAGTGCCTCAGTCCAGGATTTGTAAGACTTCCCCTCATGCATTTTCATTCTCATTTTCCATAAAGGTTTGATGCCCGAGTGCTTGCCTGCAGGAGCCCCAAGTGCCACAACTGCTACTTAGGCCAAGTCAATCATGAACTCCTTGCTATCGAATTTAAGGTGCTACAGCATAATTGAGTCATCAAAGATGGCAATGATAGAAATGCAAAATCAAGTCCTGTAAAATATATAACATAGCAACATTTTCAAATGATGCATTTGTTAGAAACAGTGAAAAGCAATTACCTATCAACCTTATGTAAATAGACATCAATATCTGAATTACATCTTGTGACCATCACTAATGGAATCTAGGCCTCAACATATCTATTAATCAACAATTTGGTACAAGCATGATGCTAAGATGCCTAATTTCAAACAAGGAAGAAGAAAAACAAAAGATGGTAGGTGTACTATTTACATACAATGAACATCTCTGAACTTTTGACCATGTTACTAGTATTCAGCACCAAAAGCACCATCTGGTCACTAAGAAGCTAAAAACCTAGATTTTAAGGTAAATGCAACATAAGCCACAATCTGACTATTGGAACCTTGTATCTTCATAAACTGGGAATTCTGATGTATACAGTGGTCCCTCAACACACATTACCAATTGGTTCTGGTACCATTGTGTGTTGAAACCACAACTCTGTGGGAAATTGGTAATTGGTTCTGAGGCCCCAAAATGTAACCCCAACAAATTGCAAAATGAAGATTAAGGATGTAGTAGTGCACTGTATTGTAGACTGCCGATCACTGAATGTTCTTCACTTATGCAGGGATTTTACAAATAAAATGTTCATGATAATTAGCTAGATCAGTGTCTGGGACATTATTTGTTGAACCCATACACGACATACAATGTCCCAGGAATAACCATTGTATGTTGAAAACCTTGCATACCAAGGCCACTCCAAATTGAGGGATCAATGTATAGTGAGCGATCAGGAGCTCAGTTACTGCATTAAGAGTATTTTGACAAGTGTTATAACCTTATTTAAAAAAAAAAAAAAAAAAAAAAGTGAACTGTGCTTATCAAAATCTTAAGGAGAAGTAGTTGTCAATGGGTCTCAACAAAGACAACTCCTTTAGAAAGGGAATGAGACCACTTGCCAAAAGGTAATTTTGCTGGAAGAAGCCACAACTAGTCAAACTTAGTACTGCATTGAAAGGCAGAAAGCTATGGCTTGTTAGCGACTCGCCTTACCATAGACTTCTATAAAAAATATCTACAGTGGTGCTTGAGAGCTTGTGGACTCTTTACAATTGGCTATAAACAGTGGTGAAAATAAATATTTCATACACTGGCAATTTTGCAAGTTTTCCCGCCTACAAAGAATGGAGAGGTCTGTAATTTTTAATCATAGGTACACTTCAACTGTGAGAGACAGATTAAAAAAACAAAAAAATCCAGAAAATTGCATTGCATTGCAGAAAATAAGTATTTGATACAACAGAACATAATATTTGGTACAGAAACTTTAGTTTGCAATTACAGAGGTAAGTCATTTCCTGTAGTTCTTGACCGAGTTTGCAAACAGTGCAGCAGGTATTTTGGTCTACTCCTCCACATACTGTAGATCTTCTCCAAATCTTTCAAGTTTCGGGATTGTCAGGTCTGGAGACTGACCTTTCTCAGAATCATCCTTTCCCCATGAGGTGAGATCTTTCATAGAGCCCCAGACCAAGGAAGATTGACAGTCATCTTGTGTTTCTTCCATTTTCTAATAATTGATCAAACAGTTGCTGCCTTCTCACCAAGCTGTTTGCCTATTGTCCTGTAGCCCATCCCAACCTTGTGCAGGCCCACAATTTTGTCCCTGGTGTCCTTAGAGAGCTCTTTGGTCTTGGCCATGGTGGAGAGGTTGGAGTGATTGAGTGTGTTGACAGATGGTGGGCTTCTTAAATAAAAAGCAACATTTCTATGAAAGCCAGAATCTTTCCTGGATGGTAGGTGATCAAATACTTATTTCATGCAATAAAATGCAAACTAATTATTTAAAAATCAAACAATGGGATTTTTTGGATTCTGTCTGTGTACAATAAAAATGACAGAACTCTCCATTCTTTTTGGATGGAAAACCTGTAAAATCGCTAGTGTATCAAATGCTTATTTTCAACACTGTATATGCATATATTTGACCTAAAAACTACATGAGATTTTCTCACAACTTCTGACATTAGATAAAAAGAATTAAATCAAATAAATGATTTAAAAATCTTAGTATAACTACAAACCCACAGCACACACAAAGAGGTTTTTGCATTTTTAAGTGAAGTATAAATAATTCTTCATTTATATTTTAAAAGTTATAATGAATCATTCCATATAATTAATTACATAGAAATTAATATAGGTATCAAATTTTGGAGCCTTGAGGAATCTTGTGATTATAGAAATATAGTTATGACATTTCAGTTGTCAAAGTGACCTTAATCATATGGATCACATAAGGGACTGAGGCAAGAAAAGGAGTATAATTTGGAGGTGCTGGTAAAGAATATGCTTTACTGCATGCTGGTGTGAACAGGTATTAAACTAATGTGCAGTTTTTTTTATCATCTAATTGTTCCCCCAGCAGTGGGGTATGTGAGCTGCTTCTCAGCAATTAGCTGCACCTGTTAATTTTTCCCAGGTAGCAAGTAGGCTAGAGCTGCCTGCTACTGGGTTCAGTGTAGGCCAGCCATTGAGCTGTGGATATGCCCCAAAAATTGCAGTGTTTTTTGAGTAAGTAATGTCCCATTTTTGTATGTTTTTTCTGTACATTATTAGTGTAGGGACTCGCAAGACATAAGGACATTGACGCCGGTTGCGAGCTTGCGTATTGGGGCCACTGTACCAACTAATACCTCATATTTAATTTTTTTTTCCAGTATGTCATTTTTTTTTTCATCTGTCCAACAGTGCTGGGGAGCAGAGGGTGTCTGTCTTTTGTGTTGCACAACCAGAAAGTGCTGGGCAGCCCGCCTAATCTAGTAGTATGGGCGTCACTAACCGGTTTTAAGCCAGCATGATGCACCACACGTATCTGTATTTATGGCACCCTTCTGATTTGCCTTATTTGTATGCAACTGTAGTACCAGCAATCACCCACCTCATGCAATGAGAGTGTGTGAGTGGTTGTTTTATTGGTATATTTGCATTTGTGCAATCTCCCCATGCATTATACTGTGGCTTTTCTGCATGCTGGTGTGAACAAGTATTTAACTAATGTGCAGTTTTTCTATCATCTAATTGTTCCCCTAGCAGTGGGGTATTTGAGCTGCTTCTCAGCAATTAGCTGCACCTGTTACTTTTTCCCAGGTAGCATATAGGCTAGAGCTGCTTGCTACTGGGTTCAGTCTAGTCCAGCCATTGAGCTGTAAATATGGCCCAAAAATTTCAGGTTTTTTTTTTTGGTAAAGAATATAAGCAACAAAAGGGCACTTCTGGGTAGTAGGCAGAAAAGTGAGGAGAGCCAGTGGGCAGGAGGAACCAGGGATAGAGCAGACAGTGACTGCAAAGGGTTAGAGAAGTGCTGACAATTGTTGACAATTTTTTAACTTGTTTGGAAATAAAAATGAGCTTTTCTGAATAATTCTTGGTGCTAAGCCACACTTTTTTCAAGTTTTCAATAATTGACTGTGGATTGGTGGAATCCAGACTCTTTAAGGGTATGTTCACATGGCATATTTGCGGTCCGTTCTTTGGGCGTATTGCAGCACAATTACGCTCAGAAGTAAGCACAGCAAATATGGCAATTCATAGCTCTCATTGAGAGCTATAAACATATGTTATAAATAGATCCTTTCTGTTTGAATAAAGCAGGTTGTCCACTCACACCCGATTGTCATCTTATTGATTGAAAACATCTGACTCTAATTTCACCTTAAAAGTATGTGAACTTTTAAGATTAGAACATAATTTGGCCCTTTATGGATATGGGATATTGGATAATATTCCTCAATAAAATAAATTGCCAGGTCTAATCTTTTTGACTCATTTGTTTGATTTGGTTCTCTTTAACTACTTAGAGGACTTGAACAAACTCAAAAATCTGATGTAGTTTTGGGTCACATTTATACAGAAATCTAACAAATTCTGAAAAGGTTCACAAAATTTCAAGCACCACTGTACTCCATCAGTGTGCTGCCAGTCCATCTAGTCTCTGAAGGACTTTTACCAGTTTTTAAGAGTGAATGAAGAATTTTAGAGAAAAGAAAGAGAAAAAGAGACCTGCAAGTGGAGAAAGAGGCATTTTCTCTAATAAGATATATTACAAAGTTTCATATTTGCTTGTACTATCTACTTATTTATAGTTTTTTGAAAGGTTAGTGACCATTTAAACATGCATCCTCTGATAGGCCAGGCATGCATGTGTATTTCAGAGGGGATCGGAAATCTTAAAATCTATTGGGACTGTTTTCTTACACACTGTATTGTAGTAGGTAACTTGTATAGCTAGTTTATAGCTATAGTTTCCTAGGCTCAATTTCCAAACAGATACAATATAAGGCATATAAAGAAGTAAATCTGTTCTGTATTTTAGATTAGGGAAGAGCAATTCATGGGAACAGTCGACCAGTTAAAGATAACATTTGTCCTTAGATGCCTGAGTCAGGTAGCTCTGTAGATTCTGAAATATGTGAAATGACTAGCTTACCTTAGCTGCACGAAGTAGCATTTCTCGTTCTTCTTCAGTTTTGCGTTGTTTCTCCAAGTGCTCAAGTTGTTCAAGAAACTTAAGTTGTGCTCGAACATCACTATATTGGACATAGCGATCACTTTGCTGAAATAAGTATATACTAACAATCAATAATGTAAGTTTATGGACACCGCTTGCAGGTAAGAATAGAAAGTTTAGTAGTTTACTGCAGGAAGCCAGAATTTTAACTTTACGTCATGTAAAAAACTTCATTCAAATGGGTATTCCCATCTATCAACAAAATATGCCATGAATGTCCGATTGGAGCAGATCGCAATGGTGAGGCCTGCACTTATCTTGATAATGAGGAGTTCCTTAAACCCCAGTCATCTCTTGTGCCACAGCTGCACAGAAAGGAAGAGGTTAGCATGCATTCACAGGTCTCTCCGTTCATTTCCATGTGGTGCCAGAGTACAGCCAAGTGCATTTACTCACTTGTATTCAGAACTTCCACTGAAATTAACAGAGCGAGACATGGCCACCTCTCCATACAGTGCAGCCATTGATATGCCATGTATTTTTGAGATAGAAAAAGCTTTTTGAGTGTGGATTATAAACCTACATAAGGGGGTAGTGCAACATTGTTTTTTGTTCTAGAGAATACCAGAAACATTTATTTTTTTCATATTAGCATTAGGTTGATTGAGAATAAGAATAAAAAAAAGTTTTCATTGTAAATACAAACTGGAGTGTGTAAAAGAAAAATCACTCACTCGTACCCAAGGACGGACAATAAACACAATTGAAATGAGGTTGTCAAACAAATTTTAAAGTGACCTTTCATACTCCCCCTTACTAAGACTCAATCCCCTGAGTTTATGTTTAGCAGTCATTTGACCATCTTTTTATCACTGGTACTTTAGTTATCTGGACATTATAGTTGTTCTGTCCTTGCTATAATGAAGCTCAGTTCTCACTGTAAGAATTGTCTTGCACATTATTTTGGAGCTCCTGACTAGATAGTCACTTTGAATACATTTGTGAGTGGGGCTAGTGAAAGCATGAGAGTATCATTACAGCACTGGCAGCTTTGCTAGTTGTTCCTTCAGATAACACAATAGTAACACAAGACTGACCTCTGAAAAATGAGACACGAGCTACTTTCATCACAAATGAAAATGTCCTAATAGCAGGTTAGTTAACCAATGCACGGTCAGACTGGATATTTATGAATGGGTAATGAAAAAGTTCTAGTTGAAGTACAATTACTTAATAAAGTCACAAAGAATATTATTATTGAGAAGCTTTTAGAGAGTCATTGGAGATTCTAGCATGAAATGGGTTGCAATATAATGGGTTAATGGTAAAAAAATATGTATGAAAAAGGTGATGCATATGAAGTACAAATCAAAAAAAGCAAGAAAAAAGATAAATTAAAGGAATATTCCTACTATACACATTAATGGCACATTGTTCTCAAGATATCACACATTGCTGGAGTATACTATTTATATGCCATCAATGTGTATGTTGGGACAATCACTGTACTCCTACATCCTATATTGCATATGATCTTTTTTTGATTCATTAGGAATATCTCAACATAGGCTTTGGCTGCTGCTTTGTCACTCCTTCAGCACCTATAACCTATTAACCTATGTACTAGCACAAGTTTATCACAAATACTATATATATTTAGACACACACATACACTTGCTAGAGGAAATAACTATCTTTAGATACTCAATTTTCATTACTAAGACCTATTTTACTTTAATTTTCTAAACTACGCCAGAACCAACGGCCAATTAATATTTTCTGATCCCGCAATATTATTTTCCTTTTAATGAATTCCCCAAAACCTTACACAAAAAGGCAATGCTTAGTATTCAATGAATTAGTTTAATTCACCTTGCAATTTGTGGATCTGTGCTGTGCTGCCACTGTCAGTTTTTCAATGAGCCCTCTTAATCTCTCCTGTGTCGCGTGGGAGACCAAGTTCATAACATCAGAGTTAAGTTCCTTAATGTCATGCCTTTTACCTGTGGAAGCAGAGAAAATCCATTACATGTTTTAGTGGAAGCTGATAATTGAAATAATTAGCACAGCAGGTATTCTGTTCCCTCCAGAAGTCATACCCATTAAGAATAGAGGCTTGTAGATTATGATTTTCCTGCTACACTCACAACTTCAAAGATATTAGACACTGCATTAATAAAACTTAGCCTGGAGCTCTAGAAAGTACAGGCAATGTTTCACTTGGCCTTCAGAATATATCTGCTTGCAAGGTCAGTGTTAGGACAAATATTAAGCAAAGCAAATAAAAAGACATAGTACTATAAATATTACACACAAACACATACATACATGATACATAGCCATACCCATTGCTAGTGTGTGCATACCCAGACACAGCAATACTGTTACAGTATTACTGGCATCACCCTCGGAACCACGAGTGACAAATGGCATCCAGCTAAGTTACACAATATTGGCAATTGGATTTTCGGGCAGGAGGGAAAAAAAAAAAAAAGGGTGCACCAACATGATACTGTGGAGCAGCTCACCTCCAAAATGAGCCAGGGGTCTACGAAATGGTGTCTAACACAACAGTTCAGTAAACCCTAGTGCGTATGGAGCTCTGAAGCAGACTGTTGTTCACTACAATTAACAAAGTTGCATCACCAGAAAAAGCTTCAATTTTCACAGCAGTGTCGCAAGAAGGGTTGCCTTCTCTGACGAGTTGTATTTTCAGCTTCATCAGATGGATGGCAGGTCAAACGGAAAACCAAGAACAAACACCCTGCAACTATTGCTGAAAAAACGCAAGCTGGTGGTGGCAACTGTATGGTCCTCTAGGACCACTCATCCATGTGGAAGGCGCACTCTAACCACACATGCAGATGGTCTTCCCTGGGATGGCTGTAATACTACTATTCCATGTAAAAGACACATACTTAGAATCAATAAACGGCAAATGAATAGAGTCAAAAGCAAGGAAAAAAGAACACTTTCATGAAGATTTACCTATATAACCATGATACAATTACATCCCATTTAATATCTGTAAAAAACTTTGAAAAACACACAATTGCATCTGAATCCCTTTTTTGGGTTTATTCATTTTGCTCCACCAAGGAACAACATTGAGAGCGTTTAAGCAGTTTTATCGTCATCAATCCCACAAGCTGTTCTTAAAAATAACCTGCATATTTAGCTATAAAAAAAAAAAAATAAAAAAAATGAAATTCATTTAACCTAGCACTTAATTTTCAAGTAATCCTCTTGGGATAAAAGCCAATACTCAATTATTGATACATTTCATGATAGTCCAACACTAAAGCATGTTTCAATGGCTCCATATTGGGACCTATATTGCTAGAGTCCTTTCAGCAGGAAAGTGCCAGCATGCAGACATTGTGCCAAAGCCAACACAGTCAGGATACCAGCACCAGCGAACAAAGCACCGGGCCCAGACGGCTTTACCGGGGAATTCTTTAAAACATTGAAATCACAGGTAACCCCAAGTCTCCTTTCTTTGTTCAATGCCTATCTATCAGGACACCCAATCCCAAAGTCTATGAATACGGCCTATATAAAACTTATCCCGAAACCTGGAAAAGATGCGACCCAGGCCTTCTCCTAACGCCCCATCTCCCTAATAAACAGATCTTAAATTGCTCTCAAAAATCCTGGCAGATCGATTGGCCCTCTTCCTCCCTAAGTTGATAGGCCCCCATCAAGCAGGCTTTGTCCAAGGGAGATCAGCAATAGTGAATGTTAGGAAGGTCTTGTTGGTCCTCGATGAGGTGAAAAAATGCCCTAAGAAACATCCATACTCTGCCTTGGTCACAATTGACACAGAAAAAGCTTTCGATAGAGTGGACTGGGGCTGGCTAAATCTAGTATTGGATAGAATTGGCCTTGTGGGCTCGTTCCGCACTTTCCTTCAGTCCTTGTATAACAATCCTGAAGCACAGATTTGTCTCCCTGGATTTCTGTCGAGACCCTTCGCTTTGCAACGCGGTACTAGGCAAGGATGCCCCCTCTCCCCTTACCTGTTCAATCTGGCTATAGAACCCCTCGCGAGATCCCTCCTGGCTTCCCCCATCTTTGAGGGCATCCAGGTCAAGTCTTTCGAACAAAAACTAGCGCTGTTCGCTGATATTTTTTTCCTTAGGCACCCCGAGAGAGATCTCCCAAATTTGTTCAAGCATTTGAGGCTATTCCAGTCCTTCTCAGGATTTAAAATCAACGAGTCGAAGTCAGAACTTCTGAGACTTGTTTCCAGCCCGCAACCAATCATAATAGATCAACTAGTCACCCCGATCCATATTGCTAATAAGTCAATCAAATACCTTGGCAAACACATTGGGAAATCCCCAGAAACGCTCTACTCTCTGAATTATCCCCCTCTTATCCTAAAAATCCTCAGGGAACTAGATAAATGGGCGAAATTGCCCCTGCCTCTCCTGGCTCGATGCCACTTGATCCGCATGATGAGCTTCCCCAAACTTCTCTACCCACTCCAAACAATTCCATTGTTATTGAAACACTCGGACATCAGAATTATCCAGGCGGGGTTCTCAAGATTTATCTGGGCAAATAAGAAACCAAGAATAGCTCTTGCGAAACTTATGCTCCCCAGGAGGTCAGGAGGCATTAACCTGCCGGATGTGAGGTTGTATAACCTTGCCTGTAATCTCCGGCACTGCATCGACTGGATTAAAGGGACATCCTTCTATTCCAACATGGGAGGTGGAATCCGCCCTAGCCTTCCCATGGAACATTCCGGCATTATTGCACACCAAATTCTCCAATATTCCGCATGACATTAGATCCTGTCTTTTAATGAGAGACACGATTGCCACCTGGAAGATCTGCCGCAAACTGTTTCAGCTTCCGGCTTTCCTCAGCAAGCACATGCCCCTGATCGGACATCCGGAACTCAAACAGAACTTGGACGACCCCCACCTCCAGACATGGAAAGAAGGGGGGCTAGTCACAGTTGGACATATATTTAATAGCCAACAGTTAAAGTACTATTCATTCCCAGACCTTCAAAGTTCCCATAGCATCCCGTCCTCGCATTTCTTAACCTATAGCCAGATAACAAGCTTTCTTAAATCCAGAGTGGTTAATCTCTCCAAAGAATTCCCTACGAATGACTTCGACGACTTGATAGGTCCGCAGATCTCTCGACACTCTCTTTCCTTGCTTTATACAAAACTAAGAAGTTCGCTAATACCGGGAAGAACCTCTAAACTTTTGTCCACATGGGAAGGTAATCTTCCAGGGCTTAATATCCCACAAATTGCACTGGAGGGATGGAATAAAATCAATAAAAACATAATCTGTGAAAAATGGCGTGAGACATACTTTCGGTTTATGCATCAGGCCATCTATGGTTTTACCATCCCTCTACATCCTCTTGCTCCAAACCGGATAATAGCCTGTCCCAAATGTCAGCAACCAAAAACTGACCTAATCCATGGGATGTGGTCCTGCCCTGAGTCCCAAAGGTTCTGGAAAGAACTTAAGGAAACTCTGAGCCTGAAGTGGGGCATTGAAATTCCTCTCACCCCTTCCTTTTGCCTCTTTCATGACCTTACTAGTCTGACCAAGTATCATAAGCTCTTCCACATCATTCTCCTATCAGCAAAACGTTGTATACTGCTCAAGTGGCTGGACAATGCCACACCGGGCAAAACAGAAGTGAGGACGCAAGTTAAACCTGGAAAGGGTGGAAGTCGTGTCTGCAAAACTATCTCTTACAGATACATTTTTTGCCGTATGGAAACCCTTTATTGAAAAATTCTTGCCCACTGACGAAATACGGACATTGGTTTCTCCATTTAGGTTTTCCAAATGGTATCTTGAAGGGTTACAAACTGATTCTCTAGGTTGCCTTCAACTCCCTGAGAATCCTTCCTAGTACCCGTTCATCACTTTCCTACCACAGACTCATCTTCACATCCTTTTGGGAATTGCGCTTCGGGCCTACATGGCTTGTTTACTCCGGCTTCAGGACTCTCTGTCCTAACTTGACCCACAACGCGGGCCCGACCCAGTGGAGAGGGTGTCTTACCCGTCCCTCCTTCCCACCGCTATCCCAGTTTGTTGATGTGATTGTCTGTCTTTGTTTTAGCTTTGTTTCTGTATTTTTGTTATATAATAATAGGAAAACATGGTTTCTTGACTAGACTGTGATTATGTTTGAAACCGCTACACCTTGGGCCATCTTTGCTTAAGCGGCGAAACTCCATTCCACGGAATTTTCCATTTTGTATTGGATATTTACATGGAGTTCTCGGACAATTTTCGTACCAACTGGTGAATGTTTACTGTATTGACTTTTAAACATGATAGATTTTCAAGCATAGTGAATGTTAAATTTACATGAAACCTAGAAATACTACAAATTCTATATGAACAGAGGATTTAAACCAATATATCACTGCAAATAATAATCCCTGTTAAAACATAACTTTTACTAGTCTATCTAAAAATATTAATATCTAAACCCCTATGTATTACCACTGCATACCTAGATGATACAGCATACTGTGAACTATCCGTCAGTGGAGTAATCGCCCCGATAAAGAGCGGCTCCGCTTTAATGACAGACAATATCACTACTTTGCGTTTTATAGACCCCTTTAAATCCCAGCTATCCCGACGCGTTTCCCATACAATATTAGGGTTCATCAGGGGATTCAAAATTTCTCTCAATGTGGAAAAAGAATACGCTATATACAACGCATATACTACAACACATGTACTTCCCTTTTAGGTTAGATAAGTGGACTGATACTTAGCTTAAGTGCTGCCAGGTATAAAGACGATAATTCCCGCAGTCCTCTAGTATGCGGGCACCCAAGATGTGGGGATACAGAGCAAAATTGTCTCTGTCTCCCTTATTGTCTTAAAGGGCCCCCGCAAATGTATAATATATAAGTCCCCAGTGCTTGCAAGTAAATAATAATGATTTTATACCCGCTTCAGTTCCCATGAGCATGTGTGCAAATTTCATTTGCTCTTGGTTTTTCCGGCGTTCCGGATGTTCAACTGCGCATGTCCAAAAGTAAAATACCTGTCGCTTCCGTTACATCGCCGGAAACGACACCAGCGCATAATGCTGAAAGCCGGCCCGAACACCGGCGCCCGGCGTTCAAAACAATGCATGCGCATGTCAGGAGGAAACATAATGCCATATCTATACCAAGCTCCTGGGATCGACGCCATACCTATAAATAAGGTTGCGTTACAGTTCAAATGTATTCCTAACCACATATACTTATTTCTGACACCACCTCATCTGCCATGATATATGATAATAAAAGACTGATGTGGCGGGACATCTATAATTGATTTTCCCGGAGCAAATATTATATAGCAAACACATGTCAGTTAATACGGGCTTAAAACAGGGCCAAAAGAAGACATTCGGGGTACAAAAATTCATTGTCCTCAGCTGACATAGATTATCAAGCTGTAAGAAATCAATGAATATAATAAAAAATAAAAGATATGACACTGATACATGTTCATTGGTCAGACTTAAAAAGAGTCAATAGTGTCCTCTATGGAGAGTGCGAACAGAGCAAGCAATGTGGACAGGCCCCAATGATAGAGTCCTATTCAATAAAGCAACCAAATTGCAAAGTCTCTTTTAGGCCCTTTTGGGGTTGAACAGAATCATACGATAAATCCATTGGGCCTATTTACACAGTATTCGTCTATCCCATTCCCCTCCTCTGGGGGATTGTCTCACAACTTCTAAAATCAAAAAGCGCAGAGATTCCCATTCACCATTATGATGTTCCCACACGTGTCGAGCTACTGGCGTGTCTCTTCTATTTCGAATACCCCCCAGATGTTCACCCACCCTTCTTTTAAATATTTCTTTGTTTTTCCCAATGTAATTGAGTGGGCAGGGGCATGTACACATATAAACTACTCCTTCTGTCCTACAATTGGCAAAATCACGGAATAAAAAATTGTTTTCCATTTGATGCACTTGTAAAGGGATTTGGTTGTTGTACGTATGGACAGGCTACACATCTCTGGGCCCAATTTGAACATACCCATCGTTCTCCTTTCTAACCAAGTGCCTTGAGAGGGTAGTGGTGTATAGTGACTATGGATCAGTCTATCTTTAATAGATCTGCCCCTCCGATAAGTTATCGAGGGGGTTGGAGGAAGATATCCTTCTAGATCCTGGTCCATCATCAGAAATAAGTATATGTGGTTAGGAATACATTTGAACTGTAACGCAACCTTATTTAAGGTATGGCGTCGATCCCAGGAGCTTGTATAGATATGGCATTATGTTTCCTCCTGACATGCGCAGTGCATTGTTTTGAACGCCGGGCGCCGCGTGGTTCGGGCCGGCTTTCAGCATATGCGCGGTGTCGTTTCCGGCGATGTTAACCGGAAGCGACAGGTATTTTACTTCCGGACATGCGCAGTTGAACATCCGGAACGCCGGAAAAACCAAGAGCAGTGAAATTTGCACACAATGCCATGGGAACCTGGAAGCGGTATAAATCATTATTATTACTTGCAAGCACTGGGGACTTATATATTATACATTTGCGGGGCCATTTAAGACATATAAGGAGACAGAGACAATTTTGCTCTGTATCCCTCACATCTTGGGTTTCCACATACTAGAGGAGCTGCGGGAATTATCGTCTTTATACCTGGCAGCACTTAAGCTAAGTATCATCCACTTATCTAACCTAAAAGGGAAGTACATGTGTTTTTTAGTATATTGCGTTGTATATAGCGTATTCTTTTTCCACATTGAGAGAAATTTTGAATCCCCTGATGAACCCTAATATTGTATGGGGAAACGCGTCGGGATAGCTTGGATTTAAAGGTGTCTATACACGCAAGTAGTGATATTTTCTGTCATTAAAGCGGAGCCGCTCTTTATCGGGGCGATTAAATCCACTGACGGATAGTTCACAGTATGCTGTATCATCTAGGTATGCAGTGGTAATACATAGGGGTTTAGATATTAATATTTTTAGATAGACTAGTAAAAGTTATGTTTTAACAGGGATTATTATTTGCAGTGATATATTTACATGAAACCTAATAAATATATGTTAGAAAAAAAAAAAAAAAAAAAAAAAGGATACCAGCACCTATACACCATCAGTGACAATGGACTATGTCTCCACAGTACACATCTATTTGTATTGTTTTGTTCTTTAACATTTAAACTTTTAACACTTCAAAAATGAAGAAAATTGGCACCTACCATGCTGGATTAGAAGAATGCTGATAAATCATCCTTGTAAAATACAATGTAATGTATATGTAAAAGCAGCATATAATTACATACGTTAATGTCATCTGAGGCCCTACCTTACCATTTCTTACCTATGTCCAAAATTCGGGTTTGGAGTGCAGATGTAAATAAAAAAGGTTCATCTTTACAAGAGCGAATTACTGCACCGACTAGTTCTGAGTTTGTTGCCAAAATACAGGCATTTTCTTCATTCAGATTAACTCCAGCCATAGATGTAACATCATTTATATCATCTTCTTCCCTAAATGTACAGATTACAAAAAACAACAAATACCTTTGTCTATGTTTTTTTCCCAATAGACATACCTAAAAGAATTATAAAAAGTTTGGACAAAGCTACATAAGGAATGTAATAATACAATTAAAAAAAAAACAAAAACACACAAATCACTGAATTTCAAAGACTGCAGTGGATAACAAGACAGTGCACTGTTGATCCAGATTAATATGGTTACTACTTCTTTATACCTTTCTCAAATCGTATGATACATCAATAGACCCCTTCATACACATGCATGTCAAGTAATCAACCCTAATACTGGAATGCATCATTTTCTTGTAGAACTATTTATGCTAAATTCTGTTGTATCCTACTCTTCCTGAAAATGCCGATGAAGATACATATGATGAAACTGTTCAATTAGCAGACTGACCTCTTACATTAGTCTTAGGGTGCTTTAAGCTAAAATCCCACTGTGATTCGCCCTGGTTTTATGGCATTTTATTGGAAATATTTGGGTTTTTATTTGATTGCTAAGCTCCCAGATGTTTCCTGGAAGTTAACAGAAGGATAAGCTGTGCTTTGCAAACAATGCAGCAGTTCTTTTGCAGTGTTCTATACAAAAAATATTTTTAGGTCATTTTTGACTTGTCCTCAATTTTGGAGCAATTTTTGTTTCTGTATGGGTTTCTTTAAAACGGACATTAAAAAAAAAAAAAACACAACTTGTGAAAAATTCCTTAATGGGCAGTAAACCTATTAGAGTTGTAGATAAAGGGGTTGTCTCACTACATTGGTTAATATCCACTGTAGATTGTAAGCCCTCGCAGGCAGGGCCTTCACTCCCTCTGTGCCAGTCTTAAGTCATTCACTGTTGTCATTGTACTTGTTTGACATATGTTATGTATGTAACCTCCCTTTTTGAATGTACAGCGCCCTGGAATCAATGGCGCTTAATAATAATAATACTACATACCTCACTCCTGTTTTCTTGGTTTCATTTTGAATTCAGGGGTGTGTTTACTGGCTTCCACTAGGCTGCAGTAGAAACCAGGTCTGCAGCTATAGCAACCAGTGCTGGCAGCCTATCAGGATAGATCACACAGGTCTGTAGCTATAGCGACCTGAGGAGCTGATGCAGCCCATACAAGAGGAGATATCTCAGAATAGGTAGGATACTGTTAATGGACATATATTGCAAAGCGACTTGTTTTTGCAAGAACTTTAACATAAATAGCAATCCTTGTAGTGAGACAACCCCTTTAAAGTTGTCTACATTTCTGGGCACCTACCTTACAGCACTGTAAAAGTCACCTGCAATTAATGTCATAACAGTTTAATTTTAGAAGCAAACAGAACTTTAGGAGTTGTCTAGGATTAGAAGACCATAGATGTTTTCTTGCAAGAACGCTATACCTGCCTGTCCTCCAGTTATAAGTTGTATTGTAGCTCAACTTCACTATAGTGAATGCAATGCTACACACAACCTGTGGACAGGTGTTGCATAGTTTTGGAAGAAACCAGTCATGTTTCTTTATTCATGGGCAACTAATAAGTAGGAAGTGAATCAAATGTTTTGATCAGATTAATTTGCGTGCTAATTAATCTCAGTGTATATTGGACATATTATAAAAATAGTTTGTTGGTTGTAGTTTATAGACTTGATAAAATAAGAATGGCTCTCCATGCAAAAACTTCCTGGTAACCTAGAGTAGTTAATACGAATGGCCAATGCGGCAGTTTGACAGGAGGTGGCTTTCTAGTTACTGCACATTCCCCTAAGCTGCAGTCAATGATCACATATGTTCCTGAGGTATTAGTGCATAAGGATGTCATGGATAAAAAACGGACTGAGTATTGTGATTTGTTTCTTTGCTTTTTTTCCTAGGTATTTGGTGCAATCAAATATAACAAAAAATATTGGTTATGCTATAAGAAAAGGATAGTAGCCTACAGATTCCTCTGACCAATTTGCATGTTAGCGTCACATTTATACAGTATAAAAAGTGTCTAGTTGCAATAAAGAATTGCCCAGTCCATAAATGAAGAATGCAAAATGTCTGCAGCTGACAAAGAAAGAAAGTGCATCCCTTGTTAAACACTACTGGCTACAAAATGTCAGATGTGCTGAAGCTTCAAACTGTGTAATGCAGTTTTATTACAGGCATAGAGGCCTACAAGGAATATGTAAGAGTGCTACTCAATTTTCATAAGTTTTTTTTTTCGCGTGGATAACTCCCTCTGCTCTGACTGATCAATGCTGCAGGATTTGTTTCAGTCACAGTAACCAGGTCTTTGCTGTTGCCACTGAAGTCACGCAACAGATCTTCAGTGTTAAGATCTTTCCTACGCAGCTGGCAACCCCACAAGGCCATTTTCAGTTAAAAACATAGGTCTGTTTGCCAACAGCTGTTAGTGGATTTAGTCTTTCCGAAATGCAACTAGCTCGAAAAGATTTTCTGCCATAGATACATAGTAACTGCTAGATCATGTTTTGTCAGTTTGGAGCATCTCTGAAAAATAGCTGTTTAGGTTGTCTGCTAACAACTATGTACAATGAAAAGGTTTTGAATTTTATTTCATGCTAATTTTATTAGATTTTATTAATTAATTTAAATAAACAAATATGTGGTTCAGTGGTTGGCACAAATCATAAATTGATACATGTGAGTACAAAGTAGTTCTGCTCATAACAAAACCAAAAAATGTTTTAGACGGTTAAGGGCTCTTGCACTTGGATCTACAGGCAAGTTGTGTGTCCCCTTATGGTGTCTTCCTACATATTAAACAACTCCTATACATCTCCTTAACAGCAAACACCAAACATACCAGTTGTAGTCTGATCATGCTACGCCCTCCATCTTCCCTCTACTTGTTCCTAAGATATACTCGATAAAGCCTGGTTCACACCTACGTTTGGCATTCTGATTAAAAAAGGTGGAACAGTTCTATAGCTAAAAATGGACTTTAACAGAAGCAAACAAAGGTCGTACGGATCAGTAAAAAAAGGGATCCTTTTTTTTTTTTTTGGAAAATTTCTAAAATGTATCTGCCTCTGCCCATAAAATGGATGTAAAAACCAATGCTGACAAATACCCAATGCCATAAGTATTAAAGTGCAGCTATAACTGTAGTAAACCAAATAAGTAATTTAGAAAATACTTTGTGAGAGGAAATCCTCTTCCCGCTTGTCGGATATTTAATAATAGGTAGCAGTTCACATCTTGATTTTGACTCAGCCTGTGGAATCCATCTGGATAACGTAAAAAACACTACCCCTATTGGTACTGCGGCTGAGCTATAAAGAATAATTGAGTAAACATATAGTCTCATTTAGATTCCACTTGCACCATTTGCCGAACATACACGCTCTCTCTGCTGGACACAAAAGGATGGTGAACCAAGGAGATGTAAAAGGAACCCAATATGTATTACACTTTCCTTTTTTAAGGGTTTTCCAAGACTACTTCAAGCCTCCCTCCCGTTGTGTTAAAATAGAAAAGCAACCCATATTTACCTCTCTCATCACCACTGTTTCAGCACTGTCGTAGTTCCATTGTTCCACCCAACTTCTGTAGTCAGATGCTAAGGCATCATGTGATCCATGAACAGGTCATCAGTGAGGGACTGATGGGGGGGGGGGCATTGGGGTTCTGGCAGTGCTGGAATGGTAGTGTTAGGAAATATAAGTATGGGACATTTTTCTGTTTTAGCACAGTGGGAAGCGGTAGGGAGGTTTTTAAAAGTCTTGGAAAACACCTTTAATTAAAAGTCATACATTTAAAAAAAGTTCAATATAAGTCTGTCTTGTCATTTGTACTGATCTTGTAAAGTGTCCAACAATACTTTCAACTGCAGCACTTTATAGGAAAGCTCAGCATTTCCATATACCTTTCCACGAGGGTATGCAATCTGTATTCATACTACATACGGAACCCATAGAAAGTGAACCCATAAAAAGAGGAGAGTTTAAAAGGAAATTCCTAGCTTTTCTACAGCTTCACCAGAGCCTCATATTGGAGAAACAGCAATATACATCCCCATCTTGATGTTTACACTGATGTATATAGCTTGTGCCCACACAACACTTTACCAGGTGTAGACTAACTTTTTATACAAACCATATTTTTCTAATCTAGAGTTCTACAATTGTAGTTTTTATGTTGTATATTTACAAATAAATTGACGGGAAAAAAAAGCAGCAACTGCAAATAAGAACACACCTTTTATGTACACAGCTTCTATGTGTCTCCATGGTAACAGACCAATCAAACAAACCATGCAAGGTCTGATCCTGTGGCCATGCCTCTTTTCATCGTTCCTATACTGCTATCATACGTTTTGGTATGTTGTACCGTCTTAAAGAAATTGCCTGATTGCTTCATTCTTCTACTACTATCATGTATTTAAGCAGTTAACAAGAAGCAGCGGAGAGACTGAAAGGAGACTCAAGGCAAAATATGTATGTAGGAAATCTAAATACTTTGTTAGGATTGCTTGCACTCAGTTTTATGCTGAAAGTTATGTTTAAGATATACATAATGGCAAATTTTTACTATGGTGAAAAACAAAAACAGTTGTGGAATTATTTCTTTGTACAGGAGGCTCTAATGGCAGTGCAATACCACAGTACAGGGTACTGCAGTCTGTAAGATTGAGTCAGGGATGCATTCTTGCCACAGTATATGTCTTTTATACGTAATGTATATAATGTATTATATATCTTTAGGAAAGTGTTGTGTCAGCCCCTGTGCCAATAAGGGTTCAGCATCTTGCCTAATAATGCACCTCACACCACATGTTTCAACACCTAGCTCCAGATTGTACAAGGGAGTGGAGCGGTCTCAGACCAGAAATGACAGATGGAGGCAGTTAGGGGCAGTTGAAGGCAAGAAGTTCAATTGGGCTGAGTCTAGAGAGTGATGGGGTGACAAGCAGCATGTGATCCAAAGGGGATCAGCCCAGGACCTTGTTCCAGAGGAGAAAAAAAAACAACAATATTTGCTTCACGTCTTGGAGGTCATCGGCCAAGCAGCATCTAAAAGGTGGGAATCCTGCCAGCTATACGATAGAGAGACTCATACTAGGGTGGAAATCCCTGAAGAGCAAGGTAAAGAATACTCCCTCTTCAGAGGTAGTTGGGATTTAATATGTCTCCAGTCTATCTCATACACCTTGCCACTAAGTGCTCCCTGGTCTCATGGGGTTAAGGACCGTGTCGGACTGGGGTGCCTAGGCCCACCAGAGCAGTTTATTTTAGGGGCCCACTTTGCCTCGCTGTCTCCACCATCTGTGCGGTTCCCCCAATCCAGTCTCGCTCCAACCTATACAGACCGATGTGATGACATCATCCCACTAATCTGTAATCGAGATGGAGCGCTGAGGCTTCTAAGTCTCCCTCACCTAGTTGCAGAAGGACACTGGTGGTAAACATAAAAGGTGTAAAGATATATGTCCTCTTCCCCAAATTATACATTTTATATAAATAAAAATAAATCAAAAACTATAACACAAAGTACTGAGTATAAAACCACTAAATAATGGTTGTGCAGTTACCAAATAACACTGCTAGATAAAACCAGAAACCTAAAGGCTAAATTACCAATAAATAAGACCAAATACTGCCACACCATGACCACATTCACCAAACATAAAATGAAATTACCGACCCCATTTTAAATATAAATAGTGTTTGAGCGTTTTATTTGGCTATCGACTTTCCCGGTCGATGGTCGTACGGCCATCATCGACAAGATATTCGAGGTCATGATAGATGATCCCCGATGCCTTTAAAAGTTTGGGAGAGCAACAACCTTCATTCTTACACCCAAACGGGCTGGAGAAGCGGGAAATTAAATCCACAACAGTCAAATGAATTGCTCCTTAGGCAAACACTTAGTTAAAAAAGCCACAAAAAAAAAATCACGGGACCATTACATCCTGTCTTTACCAAGCAGACCCAAAACCGCTCACCCAAATTAAAAAAGTCCAAAATGAGTATTATTTAAACCCATCATTTACTTAAACTACCCCTTCCGGAAAAGCAGCATGACCCCAAACCTGCTGACCCAGTTAAAAAAAGTGCCGGAAAAAAGGAGTCTTTCAACCACCATTTTAGAAATTTTTTTCCCAACTGGAAACCAATAAAAAAAACCCTTTTTCCCCCAAAAAAAGGGTCCCTTTTGGGAGCGCTTCCCCCTCCGTTGAGTGGGGACCAATTGAGCTTCCTTGGGGAAATATGGGTTAATTCCTTTTCCCCACCCAGGTGCCCTTTTTTTTGGCATTCTTTTTCTATTTTACTCAACGGCTGGGGAAAAAATGTTCGTATTTTGTTCTCGTCCGTGCTCCATACTCCATGTCCTCTAAAAAACCCCTAATTGGTAAGTTTTTTTCCCTCCCTTGTCAATTCAGGGAATTTTTTTTTACCGTATTTTGTACATGCAAGTTTTTTAGTAGTTTAAATTTTAGAAAACACATTTTTTAAATAGGGGGGAATCCCCCCTGTCTTTGTTTCTTTTTTTATTGTATTAATGGGTTTCTCAATACAGGGGTTTAAAGCATGTTTAAAGATCTTGCAAAAAAAACATTTTGAATATGTGTCCATTAACAGGTCCACCTTTTCTGTTTGACAGAAAACACCCTTTACCCTCTTGACAATTTTGAAGAACAAATGTCTGTTTGAACAAATTTTTTTGGGTTTTTTTTAAAAAAATAAAAAAAAAGGCCCTTTGGGATTTGCTTTGGGCAAATTTTTTCAAAAAGAAAACCATACTGTTTTTCCAAAAAAAATTATAATATGACTTTCAGCCCCCTGTTAAAAATTTGAGGGGAAAATGCCACGTAGAAGACAATTTTGTTCCAAGGCATAATTTTAGTCTCTACACAATGACCCAAAACCTTGACAATGCGAAAATTCTAAAGTAAAGGAGTAAATGGGTCGGTGTTGTCTGAAACCTTTCTGTTTTACAGTCTCCCACAGCAAAACCAGCAAATGAACGTTGGGAAAAGGAATAAAAAATTTCAGTAAGAAAAGATCTTTTAAAAAAAAGTTTTCAAAAAGGACCCTTTCTGTTTGAAGAGGAATGTGAAAGTAGACGGCCTAATTGGTGACCCCGCTTTTGGGGCCACAACATAGGTCAAAGCCGTTTTTCCCTTGTGAAAGTCAAAGTCCATTTTCTATGGAAAGCATGCGTTTTTTGTAAAACTCCTCCAGTGTGCGAAGGTCCCCTCGCTTGCGCTGGTGTGGGAGGCCACCCCAGGCTGGGGGCGAACTCGGGCCCCTTCCATTTTGGATCCCCGAGTTATTGGGTCCCGGGAAAACTAAAAAAACACGGTGTTGAACGCAGATGTCTCACCAGATCTTAAGCTGGTCTCTGGGGGTTTGGGTGTGGCCCTGCTTTGCATGCGTTGGGGAGGGGTAAATAAAGATTGCCAGAAGTCACCTTTTGGCTTCTGCCCCTTCCTCTTTTCCCCCGTGGCTTTGGCATCTACTGCTGTCACGTCCTGATGTGTTCCCCGTGAAAATTTGGGGGAAAGTGAAGCAGACCAACAGTGTCTCCAGTTGATAATCAGCAAGGTCTCCATTTTTCCCGTTTTTACTCTCTATTTGGGTGGGAGGAAAGTGCGATTTTTTTTTTGTACCGGGGGTCCAGGAGGGTGGCCACCAGTAACTGTTTTTCTTTTTGATTGGTTAATCGGGGATCATTTTGGGAAAAAAATTTGGACCCAAACCCCAAGCATATGTGAGGATGGAGCCTTGTTTCCCAAGCCTCTGGGTCGGGGGGCACTAGAAAAATGATTTCCTCATCTTCCCCCCTCCGCCTAAATTTTCGCCCAAACCCTTTTTCCCAAAGGGCCCAGGGGTTTGTGGGTAACGTCGGGGTCTAGGAATACCTCCCTCTTTCTCCCCGCTTCTCGGGACAGTTTTAAAACACAGCCCTGACTTCCCTGAGATGATGCCCCCCCGAGAGCTGATGCCCCTCCCCTTGAAACTAGTGGCCCCCAAAAACCACTGCCAAATTGAACCCCGAAAAAATTGAAAAATTGTGGGGCCTTGGGGAAATTCGACGGAGAGAAAGGCCCCCGGGGTCCCCCTTTCTGTGTCCTTTCCTCCTCCGTCGCTGGCGGGACCGTTGTTTCAGAGTGAAAAACGATCGTTCCAGAAGGGAAGATGACCAAAATTGCTCATGTAAAAGGGGGGCCCATCGCCCGCACTGAAATTTTGGGGGGTTTTCTTAAAAACGGGCCCAAGGATGGCGAAGAGTTTTTCCCACCTGCCTCCCCTCTCGGTGGCCCTTAAAACACCGAGGTCCCACCGTTTGCTTGTAACCCCTTGGGGGTCATTTCCGTTTGCGTAATGGCATTCGCTGCCCCCCACAATCGCTGGGAATGGGGGGGTGGAATTTCCAGCGTTTGTTGCCACGTCAAAAATGAGGGGGTTTGACGGGGAGGCCGGGGCTGATGCTGCAACGCACCCGGGGGCGAAGCAGGGTTTGCGAACGGGGGAAAGTGCAAAATTAGACTTCGACCCTTTCCCTTTCAGCAGGGCAGTCCAGACCCGGGTAGTCTTTAAAAAATTTCTGGGCAAACAAGGTTAAATGACATGTGCCAGGGAAGGGATGTGCTCCACCCTACCGATCTTAAGGGGGGGGCCCAGCAAAATTTGGGCCCCCGTTTTTCGAACACCCCCTTCCCTGGCCCCAAGGTTTTGGCACCCAGCCAGCGTCGGTCTCGTTTGCGGAGAGCCTTTTCAAAAAGTCTGCCCTGGGTGTGGCCCGGTCCCCAAAGAAAAGTTTTAATTTAAAACGGGGGCCCCGGTTTTCTGGGGTGATGCCCCCCAGGGGGACCTTGGGGGAAAGACCCAAACTGCCCCTTTCCTGCGGTTTTGAAGGGGGCGCCGACCCCGGGGCCCAAACCGAAACCCCCAGAGACATCCCCCACCCTCCCCCAGGAGCTGTCACAGAGATTTTTTGGGGTTTTTGGGCCGTGCTTATTTGTCCTGTGTGGGGGTTTGAGATGGTTTTTTCCGGACACAGAGAAGACAACGCGTTGAAATTTTAGATGACACGTGGCTGGCCAGGGGGGGAGGGACGGTTTTTTCCTGGCAAAGAAATCCCCGGGCTCGGCATCTGGTTTTGGGGGAAGGCGGGGGCCATGACGTGGGGGAAAACCTCTGTGTCCACCAGAGGAAAAGGCAAAATTTCCAAGGCCAAAAGCCGGGCCCATCCCGACATTCAGGTTTTTTGGCTTTGGGATGGTTTGGGTTAAAGTGTTTCTTCTGCTCCCAAACCTGGAAGACAGAAGGCTGGCTGCTAGACTGCCACTGTACGGCGTGCAGGTCATCAAACTGGCGTAGGAGAAGGGGTAGGATGCGTCTCTGGTGGTGCTGTTGGTACTCGGGCGGCGGTGGAGGCTGAAGCGGAGGCTGATCCCTGATCATGACTCTGAGAGACATGGGCACCTGAAGAATGCTTGGTGGTGGCGGAGGAGGAGGAGGGGCGGGAGACAGAGGGGTGTGACAGTGGTTGGAGGCCCGCGTCGGTCTGGCTTTTTTTGGCCAAGTGTTGCCTCCATTTCAACTCATGCATTCGCTGCATGTGACTAGACATGTTGGTGGTGGTTAACCACTTAAGGTTCTTTTTGCCTCTACTTATGCGTTTACGGCAAGGCGACATATGACATCGCTGGGTGAATCAGAGGCTTGCTCAAAGAAGGCCCAGGCTTGAGAGGTCCTGGACCTTTTTGACGGCGATAAGCGAGGAGCGGGGTTTGCGCTGACCGTGGCTGGCGGAATCATATCAGCGGACTTCTGCGACCGCCCTCTCCCTTTTTGAGGCGGAACCCGTACCGACACTACCCCATCGTCTTCCTCCTCGTCCAGTGATGAAGCGTCGTAAGAAAATTCTGCTGAAAGACCACGTTGGATCGCAATGTCGTCATCATCATCATCATCAACACAGGTGACTTTGTCGTCCTGACATTTGCATCCAGGAGCTGCGGGCTACAAGCAAGAGGGACTGCAAGGCGTTGCCGACCGCCCGGGATTTTGCCGATTGAACAGCTTCCTTCTCTCCTCTGATGGCATCAGTAACTGGGCGTCAGAGCAGAAAAAATCATCCTCTTTGCCTCTTGATCTTTTACATGCCTTCTGACCCCAACCGCATTTTTGTCATCAAAGAGGTCTTCCGAAATGGATTATCCACAGTGGTGGGTACATGAGTTGACTTTTGGGCTGATTCATGTTGGACGGATGCTGATGATGCTGATGACGACATTTTGTGGCGTGACTGGGAGGACGAGGAGGTAAGACTGCTGATGCAGTTGAATTAACCACTGAAGGACAGATTGGCGACGCTGTTCGTTACTGAGATTCACAGGGCCCTGACCCAGCGATGACAGGCCTGACGGTCCTGCAACTGACGATCTGCTGGCATGCGTGTTGTTGCCAGCACTGGAAGGAGCACCTTCTCTCGTACCTCTACCTCCATGTCCTACCCCCCTCTTTGCTCGCTTACCACCTGAATTTCGCTCCATGTTCAGAAATATAAAAATTTGAGAAGGTATGGAAGAGTTTTGGAAAGTCTCTTATTAAAAGAAGGCAAATCACAGCTATTCTCAAATCCCTCAAATCAAAACAAAATTGCTGGATTCAAATTTAACTGCAAAGTAGATCTATCAACAAAGCTTGACTGACCAAAAGTGAAAAAAACACCTGTCTGAAATGTATACGGATATTAAAAGGTATTTTGGCACCTTTCAATTCACCTGTGGTGACTACAAAATTGCTGTATTCACATTTAAGTGCAAGGTGCCTCAATGAACAAAGCTGTAGTGCGCCAAAGTGAAAAAAACACGTATCTGTAATGTATTCGGATAATAAAAGGTATTTTTGGCACCTATCAATTCACCTGTGGTGACTACAAAATTGCTGTATTCAAATTTAACTGCAAAGTAGCTCTATCAACAAAGCTGTACTGCGCCAAAGTGAAAAAACACGTATCTGAAATGTATTCGGATAATAAAAGGTATTTTTGGCACCTATCAACCTGTGCTGACTACAAAATTGCTGGATTCTAATTTAACTGCAAGGTGGCTATATCAACAAAGCTGGAATGGGCAAAATTGAAAAAGAACACCTATCTGAAATGTATACTGATAATAAAAGTGGAGCTTTGCACCTAACAAAGAGACCTGCAGTTACTAGAAAAGATGTGTATCCTAATATAAGTTCAGGCTGCCCAAAATGTTAATAATAAAGCTATTGCAGTGTACACTAAGTCTTGGTGAACTATATCCAGTATTCTTTATATAGCTTGTCTGTGTTCGCCACTTTTCCAGCAACTCCTTACGTATAGGTATATAAGTCTCCTCAGTTAGGTAGCTCTATAGCTCCCCTCATCAGATAGGAAGGTATATAGGTCCCCTCAGATAAGAAGCTATATAGGCCCCCTCAGATAGGCAGACATGTATAGAACCCCTCAGTAAGGCAGGTATATACAGGACCCCTTAGTTAGGCAGGCATATATAGGTCCCCTCAGTACGGCAGGCATATATAGGTCCCCTCAGTTAGGCAGGTATATGAAGGTCCCCTCAGTTAGGCAGGTATATACAGGTCCCCTCACTTAGACAGTTATATATAAGTCCCTTCCATAAGGCAGGTATATATTGGCCTCCTCAGGCAGGTATATAGATATGTCCCCTCAGTCAGGCAGGTATATAGATAGGTCCCCTCAGGCAGATATATAGAGATGTTCCCTCAGTCAGGTATATTAGATCACTTCAGTAAGACCGGTATATATATAGGCCCCCTCAGTCAGGTAGATATAGCTCCACTCAGTAAGGCAGATATATAGAGATGTTCCCTCAGTCAGGTATATATAGCTCACTTCAGTAAGACCGGTATATAGATAGGCCCCCTCAGTCAGGTATATATAGCTCCCCTCAGTAAGGTATATAGATAGGCCCCCTCAGGCAGGTATATATAGCTCCCCTCAGTAAGACCGGAATATATATAGCTCCCCTCAGGCAGGCAGGTATACAGACAGGCCGCCTCAGGCAGGTATATAGCTATGTCCCCTCAGTCAGGCATATATAGCTCCCCTCAGTAAGGCAGGTATATATAGTTCCCCTCAGTAAGGCAGGTATATATAGTTCCCCTCAGTAAGGCAGGTATATATAGTTCCCCTCAGTAAGGCAGGTATATACAGCTCCCCTCAGTAAGGCAGGTATATACAGCTCCCCTCAGTAAGGCAGGTATATATAGCTGCCCTCAGTAAGACAGGTATATATAGCTGCCCTCAGTAAGACAGGTATATATAGCTGCCCTCAGTAAAACAGGTATATATAGCTGCCCTCAGTAAGACAGGTATATATAGCTGCCCTCAGTAAGACAGGTATATATAGCTGCCCTCAGTAAGACAGGTATATATAGATGCCCTCAGTAAGACAGGTATATATAGCTCCCCTCAGTAAGACAGGAATACATAGCTACCCTCAGTAAGACAGGAATACATAGCTCCCCTCAGTAAGACAGGTATATATAGCTCCCCTCAGTAAGACAGGTATATAGATAGGCCCCTTCAGTAAGACAGGTATATAGACATGCCCCCTTAGGCAGGTATACTGTATATAACTCCCCTTAGTAAGGCAGGTATATAGATAGGCCCTCTCAGTAAGGCAGATCTAAAGATAGGCCCCCTCAGGCAGGTATATATAGCTCCCCTCAGTAAGGCAGGTATATATAGGTCCCCTCAGTTAGGCAGGTATATGTAGGTCCCCTCAGTTAGGCAGGTATATACAGGTCCCCTCAGTTAGACAGTTATATATAAGTCCCTTCCATAAGGCAGGTATATAGATATGTCCCCTCAGTCAGGCAGATATATAGATAGGTCCCCTCAGTCAGGCAGTTATATAGATAAGTCCCCTCAGTAAGGCAGGTATATAGATAGGTCCCCTCAGTAAGGCAGGTATATAGATAGGTCCCCTCAGTAAGGCAGATATATAGAGATGTTCCCTCAGTCAGGTATATTAGATCACTTCAGTAAGACCGGTATATAGATAGGCACCCTCAGTCAGGTAGATATAGCTCCACTCAGTAAGGCAGATATATAGATAGGTCCCCTCAGGCAGGTATATATAACTCCCCTCAGTAAGACCGGAATATAGATAGCTCCCCTCAGGCAGGCAGGTATACAGATAGGCCGCCTCAGGCAGGAATATAGCTATGTCCTCTCAGTCAGGCATATATAGCTCCCCTCAGTCAGGCAGGTATATATAGTTCCCCTCAGTAAGGCAGGTATATATAGTTCCCCTCAGTAAGGCAGGTATATATAGTTCCCCTCAGTAAGGCAGGTATATATAGTTCCCCTCAGGCAGGTATATATAGCTCCCCTCAGTAAGACCGGAATATAGATAGCTCCCCTCAGGCAGGCAGGTATACAGATAGGCCGCCTCAGGCAGGAATACAGCTATGTCCCCTAAGTCAGGCATATATAGCTCCCCTCAGTAAGGAAGGTATATATAGTTCCCCTCAGTAAGGCAGGTATATATAGCTCCCCTCAGTAAGGCAGGTATATATAGCTCCCCTCAGTAAGGCAGGTAAAATAAGCTCCCCCCAGTAAGGGAGGTATATATAGTTCCCCTCAGTAAGGCAAGGTAAAATATAGTTCCCCTCAGTAAGCAGGTATATATAGTTCCCCTCAGTAAGGCAGGTATATATAGCTCCCCTCAGTAAGGCAGGTATATATAGCTCCCCTCAGTAAGGCAGGTATATATAGCTCCCCTCAGTAAGACAGGTATATATAGCTCCCCTCAGTAAGACAGGTATATATAGCTCCCCTCAGTAAGGCAGGTATATAGATATGTCCCTTCAGTCAGCTATATATAGCTCCCCTCAGTAAGACAGGTATATAGATAGGCCCCCTCAGACAGGCAGGTATATAGATAGGCTTCCTCAGGCAGGTATATAGCTATATCCCCTCAGTCAGGTATATATAGCTCCCCTCAGTAAGGCAGGTATATAGATATCTCCTCAGGCAGGTATATATAGCTCCTCTCAGTAAGGCAGGTATATATATAGGCCCCATCAGTAAGGCAGGTATATAGATAGCTCCCCTCAGGCAGGTATATATAGTTCCCCTCAGTAAGGCAGGTATATAGATAGCTCCCCTCAGTAAGGTAGGTATACAGATAGGCCGCCTTAGGCAGGTATATAGCTATGTCCCCTCAGTCAGGCATATATAGCTCCCCTCAGTAAGGCAGGTATATATAGTTCCCCTCAGCACGGCAGGTATATATAGCTCCCCTCAATAAGGCAGGTATATATAGCTCTCCTCAGTAAGGCAGGTATATATAGCTCCCCTCAGTAAGGCAGGTATATATAGTTCCCCTCAGTAAGGCAGGTATATATAGCTCCCCTCAGTAAGGCAGGTATATATAGCTCCCCTCAGTAAGACAGGTATATATAGCTCCCCTCAGTAAGACAGGTATATATAGCTCCCCTCAGTAAGACAGGTATATATAGCTCCCCTCAGTAAGACAGGTATAGATAGCTCCCCTCAGTAAGACAGGTATATATAGCTCCCCTCAGTAAGACAGGTATATATAGCTCCCCTCAGTAAGACAGGTATATATAGCTTCCCTCAGTAAGACAGGTATATATAGCTCCCCTCAGTAAGACAGGTATATAGACAGACCCCTTCAGTAAGACAGGTATATAGACAGACCCCTTCAGTAAGACAGGTATATAGACAGACCCCTTCAGTAAGACAGGTATATAGACATGCCCCTTCAGTAAGACAGGTATATAGACATGCCCCCTTAGGCAGGTATACTGTATATAACTCCCCTCAGTAAGGCAGGTATATAGATAGGCCCTCTCAGTAAGGCAGATCTAAAGATAGGCCCCCTCAGGCAGGTATATATAGCTCCCCTCAGTAAGGCAGGTATATAGATAGGCCCCCTCAGGCAGGTATATATAGCTCCCCTCAGTAAGGCAGGTATATAGATAGGCCCCTCAGTCAGGTATATATAGCTCCCTCAGTAAGGCAGATATATAGATAGGCCCCCTCAGTCAGGTATGTTTAGCTCCCCTCAGTAAGGCAGATATATATAGGTCCCCTCAGTTAGGCAGGTATATGAAGGTCCCCTCAGTTAGGCAGGTATATTTAGGTCCCCTTTGTAAGGCAGTTATATATAGGTCCCTTCCATAAGGCATGTATATAGATATGTCCCCTCAGTCAGGCAGATATATAGATAGGTCCACTCAGTAAGGCAGGTATATAGAGATGTTCCCTCAGTCAGGTATATTAGATCACTTCAGTACGACCGGTATATCTATAGGCCCCCTCAGTCCGGTATATATACATCCCCGCAGTCATACAGGTATATAGATAGCTCCCCTCAGGCAGGCAGGTATACAGATAGGCCCCCCCTCAGGCAGGCAGGTATACAGATAGGCCCCCCTCAGGCAGGTATATAGCTATGTCCCCACAGTCGGGCATATATAGCTCCCCTCAGTAAGGCAGGTATATATAGCTCCCCTCAGTAAGGCAGGTATATATAGCTCCCCTCAGTAAGGCAGGTATATATAGCTCCCCTCAGTAAGGCAGGTATATATAGCTCCCCTCAGTAAGGCAGGTATATATAGCTCCCCTCAGTAAGGCAGGTATATATAGCTCCCCTCAGGGGGACAGGGATATATAGCTCCCTCAGTAAGGCAGGTATATATAGCCCCCTCCTAAGGCAGGTTTTATATAGCTCCCCTCAGTAAGCCAGGTATATATAGCTCCCCTCAGTAAGACAGGTATATATAGCTCCCCTCAGTAAGACAGGTATATATAGCTCCCCTCAGTAAGGCAGGTATATAGATAGGCCCCTTCAGTAAGACAGGTATATAGACAGACCCCTCAGTCAGGCAGGTATATAGATAAGTCCCCTCAGTAAGGCAGGTATATAGATAAGTCCCCTCAGTAAGGCAGGTATATAGATAGGTCCCCTCAGTAAGGCAGGTATATAGATAGGTCCCCTCAGTAAGGCAGATATATAGAGATGTTCCCTCAGTCAGGTATATTAGATCACTTCAGTAACACCGGTATATAGATAGGCCCCCTCAGTCAGGTAGATATAGCTCCACTCAGTAAGGCAGATATATAGATAGGTCCCCTCAGGCAGATATATAGAGATGTTCCCTCAGTCAGGTATATATAGCTCACTTCAGTAAGACCGGTATATAGATAGGCCCCCTCAGTCAGGTATATATAACTGCCCTCAGTAAGGCAGGTATATAGATAGGCCCCCTCAGGCAGGTATATATAGCTCCCCTCAGTAAGACCGGAATATAGATAGCTCCCCTCAGGCAGGCAGGTATACAGATAGGCCCCCCTCAGGCAGGCAGGTATACAGATAGGCCGCCTCAGGCAGGAATATAGCTATGTCCCCTCAGTCAGGCATATATAGTTCCCCCTCAGTAAGGCAGGTATATATAGTTCCCCCTCAGTAAGGCAGGTATATATAGTTCCCCTCAGTAAGGCAGGTATATATAGCTCCCCTCAGTAAGGCAGGTATATATAGCTCCCCTCAGTAAGACAGGTATATAGACAGACCCCTTCAGTAAGACCGGTATATAGACAGACCCCTTCAGTAAGACAGGTATATAGACATGCCCCCTTAGGCAGGTATACTGTATATAACTCCCCTCAGTAAGGCAGGTATATAGATAGGCCCTCTCAGTCAGGCAGATCTATATATAGTCCCCCTCAGGCAGGTATATATAGCTCCCCTCAGTAAGGCAGGTATAAAGATAGGCCCCCTCAGTCAGGAATATATAGCTCCCCTCAGTAAGGCAGGTATATATAGGTCCCCTCAGTTAGGCAAGTATATGAAGGTCCCCTCAGTTAGGCAGGTATATACAGGTCCCCTCAGTTAGGCAGGTATATACAGGTCCCCTCAGTTAGACAGTTATATATAAGTCCCTTCCATAAGGCAGGTATATAGATATGTCCCCTCAGTCAGGCAGGTATATAGATAAGTCCCCTCAGTAAGGCAGGTATATAGATAGCTCCCCTCAGTAAGGCAGGTATATAGATAGGTCCCCTCAGTAAGGCAGGTATATAGAGAGGTTCCCTCAGTCAGGTATATTAGATCACTTCAGTAACACCGGTATATAGATAGGCCCCCTCAGTCAGGTAGATATAGCTCCACTCAGTAAGGCAGATATATAGATAGTTCCCCTCAGGCAGATATATAGAGATGTTCCCTCAGTCAGGTATATATAACTGCCCTCAGTAAGGCAGGTATATAGATAGGCCCCCTCAGGCAGGTATATATAGCTCCCCTCAGTAAGACCGGAATATAGATAGCTCCCCTCAGCCATTCAGGTATACAGATAGGCCCCCCTCAGGCAGGCAGGTATACAGATAGGCCCCCCTCAGGCAGGCAGGTATACAGATAGGCCCCCCTCAGGCAGGAATATAGCTATGTCCCCTCAGTCAGGCATATATAGTTCCCCCTCAGTAAGTCAGGTATATATAGCTCCCCTCAGTAAGGCAGGTATATATAGCTCCCCTCAGTAAGGCAGGTATATATAGCTCCCCTCAGTAAGGCAAAGGGAATATAAGCTCCCCTCAGTAAGCAGGTATATAAAGCCTCCTCAGAAGGCAGATATATAGAGCTCCCTCGTAAGACAGGGAATATAGCTCCCCCCACTAAGACATGTATATATAGCTCCCCTCACTAAGACAGGTATATATAGCTCCCCTCACTAAGACAGGTATATATAGCTCCCCTCAGTAAGACAGGTATATAGACAGACCCCTTCAGTAAGACAGGTATATAGACAGACCCCTTCAGTAAGACAGGTATATAGACAGACCCCTTCAGTAAGACCGGTATATAGACAGACCCCTTCAGTTTAAAACAGGTATTTAGACATGCCCCCTTTGGGGGTAATACTGTATATAACTCCCCTCAGTAAGGCAGGTATATAGATAGGCCCTCTCAGTAAGGCAGATCTAAAGATAGGCCCCCTCAGGCAGGTATATATAGCTCCCCTCAGTAAGACAGGTATATAGATAGGCCCCCTCAGTCAGGTAAATATAGCTTCCCTCAGTAAGGCAGGTATATAGATAGCTCCCCTCAGTAAGGCAGGTATATAGATAGCTCCCCTCAGTAAGGCAGGTATATAGATAGGCCCCCTCAGTAAGGCAGGTAGATAGATTGGCCCCCTCAGGCAGGTATACTGTATATAGCTTCCCTCAGTAAGGCAGGTATACTGTATATAGCTCCGCTCAATAACGCAGGTATACTGCATATAGCTCCCCTCAGTAAGGCAGGTATATAGATAGTTACCCTCAGTTCGGCAGGTAACCGGCGTTAAAAATAATAACATTAATACTCACCTTACCTCTTTCCCAGCCGAGTGCCTTCCTCTTCAGTCTGACACTGGTGGTGTGACATCATCACGCCGCCAGCGCTGGGAAGCTCCTTCAGCAGCTCCTCGGCCGCACAGCCGTCACTCTGCTGGGCCGAAGTGAGCTCATCGCGCTACTGCCCAACTCAGCATTACAGGGCCGCGGAGGGACCTCAGCACTATGGGGACTCGTCGTCCCCGCTGTGTCGGACCCAGGACTCAGAGGAGGATCCTCCGGTGGGCCAGTCAGACATTGGTTAAGGATATAGCTCCTGCAGAAGTCGCTGTACTCATCAGTTTGTCCGTGAAGTGGGGTCAACCATCCCTACTGCAGACTCTGTGAAGGAAGAAATGTATTTACTGAAAGAGGCTCTATTAGGTTTAACACCTTTCGTGAAGTAAAGAATTGTGCTTTTGTTTTCACTCCCGCCATCTTGTCTTCCTGCTTTCCATTATCAGCTGCACCAACACCATGGAAACATTTCACACAACATCTACCAGCAGTGAAGGGGATTGACATCAGCCCAAGTAGTAGTGTGTCCCAGGGAATCTGAGGAGCATAACTCCCATCATCTCTCCTCAGCACCTGCAGCATTTCCCCTACTTCGATTGTGTGACTTCAGGGTTGAGAAAGTGGGGTTAGGAGGAAGGGCCATCGTGACATAAATTTAATCCCACCAGCTGCTCTCCCTGGGTCATCACAACAGATTTATTCCAGAATTGGATGTTTTTTAATACTGGAGGTATACTACTTTGACATATTAGCCCTTATCAGGTTTTTTTTTTTTTCTTCAAGCAACAATTCTAGGGTAAAGAAGTAAGGAGGTGGCCCCCAAGCTAAGGGTTTCAGTATGATGTTGGGATTATTTCGTCACACAGTATGGGTACATTTTTCTATACTAAAAGACATTTACCAAAATTCAACATGAGGCCATTCCCCAATAACGGAAGGCCAATTACAGTCTAAGGTATGGGAATATTGGAAGGTCCATCAAAGACTACAGCAGGAGAATAATGGAAGACCCACCCGAGACTACAGCAGGGGAAAATGGAAGGCCCATCTGAGACTACACTAGGGGAGTAATGGAAGGTCCATCCGAGACTACAGTTGGGAAATAATGGAAGGTCCATCAGAGACTACAGTAGGGGGGTAATGGAAGGCCTGTTAAAGACTACAACAGGGGAGTAGTGGAAGGTCCATCAGAGACTACAGCAGGGGGGTAATGGAAGGCCCATCCGAGACTACAGCATGGGAGTAATGGAAGGCCTATCAGACACTACAGCAGGGGAATAATGGAAGACTTATCAGAGACTACAGCAAGAGAATAATGGAGGACCCAGCAGAGTAATGGAAGGCCCATCAGAGACTAAAGCAGGAGAGTAATGGAAGGTCCATCACAGACTACAGCAGGGGTTAATGGACGGCCCATCACAGACTACAGCAGGGGGGTAATGGAAGGCCCATCACAGACTACAGCAGGGGGGTAATGGAAGGCCCATCACAGACTACAGCAGGGGGGTAATGGAACTCCCATCAGAGACTACAGCAGGGGAGTAATGAAAGGCTCATCAGATATTGCAGCAGGGGAATAATGGAAGGTCCATAAGAGACTACAGTAGGGGAATAGCGGAAGGCCCATCTGAGAATACAGCAGGGGAGTATTGAAAGGCTCATCAGAGACTACAGCAGGGGAATAATGGAAGGTTCATCCGAGACTACAGCAGGGGAATAATGATAGGACCATCTGAGACTACATTAGGGGAGTAATGGAAGGTCCATCAGAGACTGCAATAGGGGGGTAATGGAAGGCCCATCAGAGACTACTGCAGGGGAGTAATGGAAGGTCCATCAGAGACTACAGTAGGGGAATAGCAGAAGGCCCATCCGAGACTACAGCAGGGGACTAATGGAAGACCCATTACAGTCTATGGTATAGGTATAATGGAAGGCCCATCCGAGACTATAGCATGGGAGTAATGGAAGGCCTATCAGAGACTACAGCAAGAGAATAATGGAAGGCCCATCAGAGACTACAGCAGGAGAGTAATGGAAGGCCCATCAGAGACTACAGCAGCAGAGTAATGGAAGGCTCATCAGAGACTACAGCAGCAGAGTAATGAAGGCCATCATGAGACTAACAAGCAGGAGAGGAATGGGAAGGCGCCCATCAGAGAATCTACAGCAGGAGAGTAATCTGGAACAGCGTCCATCACCCCTACAGCACGGGTATCTGCGACAGTGCCCATCAGAAGAACAACTTTACAGCAGGGGAGTAATGAAAGGATCATCAGATATTGCAGCAGGGGAATAATGGAAGGTCCATAAGAGACTACAGTAAAGAGAATACGCAAAGGCCCATCTGAGTATTACACAGGGGAGAAATTTGAAACTCATCTGAGACTACAGCAGGGGAATAATGGAAGGTTCATCCGAGACTACAGTAGGGGAAGAATGATGGGACCATCTGAGACTCCATTAGGGGATAATGACAGTCCCCACAGACATGAAATAAAGCGCGAGGGTTAATGGAAGGCCCATACAACGACTACAAGTAGGAATACGAGCAGCCAAGGCCCATCCAGACTACACAGGGGAACTAATGAAGACCCTTCTGAGACTACAGCAGAATTCAGCAGAAAATAAGGGAAGGCCTATCAGAAACTATAGCATGGGAACGTTCCATATATTGAATGGCATAACACAAATTATAGCATGGAGAAGATTTCCTGTATTAAAAGACACACTACCCATCCTACACACTGTGGAGCTCTTTTTCTATCGTGTAGGAATATTCACAGTACTACAACATAGGACACTTTGCTAGTAATGAGAGGCTGAATCACAGACAAAAGTGTGGGGAAATGTCCCTGTAGTAGAAGACATCCCAACATGCAAAATGGGGCTCATAATATATGACATCCTAAAATATAGTATGAGGCTTTATCCCTATACAAAATGGTTTAGCCTAAAAAAAATTAGGTGACATTAGGTGATGTCTCTATGTTGAAAGCCTTATCCAAGAAGAACAGAGAAGGGGGAAGTCTTTTCATATAAAATGTAGATTTTAAATTTTCCTTATACCAAGAGCTATGTCTTTGAATCAAGTCTTATTACCATCATTATGAGGACCTTTCTCTGTACTGAAAGCAAAGCAGTTCTCACAGCGTCTATCCTGCTACTGATCATTATAGTTCTGACTTGATTACAGACATTTAAGAAATTTAACAACATTTCTGGAAACATACATTTACTCAAGTAGAAGTTAACATATAGATAGATGCTCTTCTTTCCATAGCAGGGATACAGCTAATGACCCTGCATGGCACAACCATTGACACAAATCACTACAGTTTTTTCAGCCGTTTTCACTAAAAATCTGTAATCATACCTGACTGCATATTTGTGTCATAAAGCATCTATGAGTAAAGAATTAAAGAACATATTCCCTAAACGTGGAGCCTGAATTTAAATTAGTTTAATAAGATGTAGGTATTATTGTCTTATTTTAATGTTCCAATGCTTCTCAAACACCCCTCAGAACCTCTCGTTAAATAGGTACTCCACAACCATTGGAAGCCACCCCTGATGGGGATATAAAAATGAAATGACTGTCCAGTAACCTCCATCGTGTGGAGAATTAAGATGAGCACTCTGGCAACCAACATATAGTTGTTTAACTGAATCAAAGACCAATAAATCTAACCCCACTAATTAACTCGGTTTCATAAAAAACACAGTGATTACCCCCTTTAAAAAGTAATAAATAAAGCGCAAGAAAAAACAGGATTAAACTACACAATTTTCTGCTTGGATGACCCAAATCCCTTATTTATCATCTCCCATATTGTTTGCAATAGGAGATGTGACGAGTGATAAACATTTCTTGTAACATAGCATTTTGAAGCTGTTGTAAAAATAACTAAGGTCAGATCTGATACCCTTTTACAAATTTGTTGCCATTTAGGTTGCTCTTTTATGTCGTTCTTTTATTGCTATAAATCCACACTGCAATTAATGAGAGTGCATTTTGCAAAAAAAAAAACAAAAAAAGAAACGCCACACACCTCCTAAAACGTTTCCGTGTGAAACAGCTAACCATAAAAAAACGCTTTTCACACTAAGGTTCTGTATCTAATAAAAACCAAGATTTTATTTTTCTTACTGAATGCAAACCATAAAAACTTTTTTTTGAAAATATACCTATCTACTCTTTTTTCCTAGCTTCTTTTCATACTAGATTTTTTAACCCCCTAGATACCAGGCCTGAAAAGGCCTTAATGACCAGCTACATGTTTCAGTTTTTGCCTCCTTGCGTCTCAACATTGATAACTTTACTTTTCAATGACACAGTTGTACGAGAACTTGTTTTATGCGGGAGAAGTTGTATTTTTAGGGGATGCTAGTCTTGAGAGTTTACATTCAAATTTACTGTGTAATATTTTTTAAAAACATAACAAATTGTGCTCTTTCCTGCATTATATACTACTTAATAAATGAAATTTATTTATGTTTGCCAATGCCAGAAAATATGCGAGAAGAGTATAATTTTAAGTCGCATTTTTATTACATTCTGCTAACTCATAAAGTTTAAAATACAATAGGATGTACTATGCATTATAAACAATTCTTGGAGCAGCCCATATGATGCATGTCATCCCTCTCGAAGCTTCTATAGGTTTATCGTGCAACATCTGAGATAGAGACACTCCATGTGGATGTATTTAAAGCACACCAGAGAACACACTGCGTCTCGTGTGATGACAATCCATTGGAAAGTCCTGACTAAAAATCAAGAAATAAAGAAATCAGGAAGAGATAATGGTGAACTTGCACAAGTCATGGATCATCCTTCTTGGGATGCAATTTTTCAGATACCTGATGGTGCCTCTTTAATCTGTACAAACAATTTTACACCAAGTAACACAACATACACACCAGTCTCTCCACTCGCCATCACCCATACCGCCAGGATAGAAGACCAGGTTTCTCTGTCTCACAGATAACCTCTTTGCTCCAACATATGCCATAGCAACCCAAGAAAAAAAGCAAAAGATCTTGTTAAGATGCTGTGGCTTGCAAATTGTGTCCATTCACTCCACATGAAACAAAGTGCCGATATCAAAGCATGGGCTGAAAGGCCTCTCTGCCAGGAAGAAGCATTACTTCCAACTAGCGAAACGCATATACAAGCCAGATTAATGTTATGCCAAATGCAAACGGCAACAAAGACCTACCCATTTTGAGACAAGTAATATGGTGTATAGAAACTAAAATTTAACTGGTTTTGGGCCATAAATGACCAATCGTTATGTTTGGCGAGGCAAAATAAGCTGCCGAGAAGCTTGGAAGCCTAAGCAACACCATCCCTAACCACTGACAAACACAGGGTGTGGCAGCATCATGTTTGTCTGGGGTTGGTTTTGCTGCAGGAGAGACTGGTGCCTTCACCAAAACGATGGTAATCATGAGATTTGAAAGTACTCGGGGCAATACTGAGCAAACATCTCGAGTACATTACCCAAGAAGTTAAAGCCTTTGGCTGAAACTTGGTCTTGAAATGACATATGATCTGAAGACAAACTGCCAAACTAGGTTACAACCAGCTTCAACAGGAGCTTCTCGTCTCACTACAAGCTTTCAGCTAATTCCAGTGAACCCCTAGGCAGTTGGAACTGAGGCGTGCTTCCTTGACTTCCCTCCTCCTCCTCCCTCTTCTCCCCCCCCCTCCCCTCAATTCACTAAAGATATCTCCCTATTTAACCTTCTAGTACAGCAGGGGAGGGGGGAGGCCGCGAGGGGTTTGCTGCTGCCAGAGTTAACCCTGGTGTCGGCCTGCCTAGTCCTGCTGTGCAGCTGCTTGCTGACCTCTCTCCATCAGTCAAGAGACAGGAGAGACTGATCTATGAGTTGTGAGCAAGATGCAGGGGGAGTACAAAGTGCTTCTCCTATACCCTAGCTTACAACACAAATCTGCACATTCTCCACACAAACGACCCTGTCAGAAAAGAAACAGGGCAGCTGTGAAGTGTATCACTCCTCAGATGTGTCTCGAGTACAACAAGAGCAGAACCCTTCAAAGCATGAAAAAATGATTTTGATTAATTAGTAGTAGTTTTGGCCTACGCCACATAAGAAACTTATTGATTATCGCCTGTTAAAAACACAGGTGTAAATAGATGGCACAAGATAGCGGGATAGTGTGATGGAGGTTCGCAAGGGAAATCTACAGGGAGTTTATCAAGCGCACGTTCAACAGAAGCACAGTGCCTTCTCCCTCCCTCCACGGACAGAAGCATTCTGTGCAGGAGGGCCTCTCTGCTCCTGTATTCTGAAGGTGATGAAGTCATACAGGACCTGACAGACTGTGAGATTAAGGGATCTAAAGGCTAAAGCTACATATGATTGGTGTGTATGATGATGGTTAGAAATACTTATGGGCTTACGCAAATCAGTAGGACATTTGTAATGAACATATTTGAGGAAAGCTCTTGTTTTGTTGAAGATATTTTATTTAAAACACTATCATTGTACAGACATCAAATTTCTAAGCGTCTATTATAAAATGTTTTTGCAGCTGGATGAATAAAAGAAAAGGTTTTTGATATTTACTCCTTGTGAGCATTCAATTCATACTGGGGATGGGTGGAGCTTGGAGAGAATTATTTAATGGCTATTTAAAAATGATTAGTCAGGGTTATACTGTGTTATTTGAAGCTCCTATTCAGCATGGTTTTGGTCGGAATGTAATACTGATTAGCAGAGTGTGTATTATATCACCATCCTCTGTCCATGCTCTTTTTTGCAGTAGGGATTTGCTGGAGCGTTGGTTTAGATGTTAATCGTGGAAAGCCCTCCTTGACATTTTCTTGTGAGCACTCATCCACTGTAAATGGTCGATCCACCCTCATGCACCTTTGTAGCAGACGTTCACCTCTTACATCAATGGCATATCATGCTCTGCAGCTTTCACATCACTTATTGGTAATGTTGCCACTTGCCTAGTCATGGTCGACTTTCACCATAGCAGAACATTAACAGCTAAATTGCACAGTTTTAGAAATTCTGTCACTCTTGGCCTTTGAAACTCTGATCAGTCGCCCCTTTTACCCTGACGATATTAAAGATGTGCTGCAGAACAGCAGGACAATGCAGACAGTCGTGCTTTTTTGAGTTCTCAGTGTCCTGCTGCCAACTTTGAATACATAATCTCATAAATGGACTCGAACCGAATTAGATTTCTGCGTGTGTATATGGGGTTATATATATCATTATCTCTACAAAAGCGAGAACTCCTTAAACATTCAGCATTTTGTTTTTGCTAAATACTGCATTTATATCTAACCTATGGACAACACTGAAGATATGACATGGTGATGAAATGTAAAGTAGTCAGCGTACAGCTTCTATAACAGTGTAAAATTGGTGTTCCACAAAATAAAGCAACACACAGTAATCAATGTGTAAACTCCTGACAACAAAAGTGAACAAATTGTGCCCGATTTTCCATTTTCCCTTTCACGGGGTCATGCGAGTCATTAATTGTTTACCTTCCTCATATGGTGCCTCCATAGTCTCAGGTGCAATGAGGAGTATTGCTGGAAGACATGGCTACACGAAGATCACCTTCTAAGAAAGCAAATGGAGAGAAACTTCCCACAACAGTTCAAGGGAGAAACTTGGGCCAACCAACAACAAGACTTAAAATCTACTGCTTTAGCGGCCTAATGAATAAGACCTGCAGCGAGCGTCGAGCAATTTCATGCAAAAAAAAAGTCTTGAAACCTCAGGGACATATAGACAAAGTAAAGCTGAAACAGAAACAGAGAGGGCGACGAATCATACACCTTCCTAAAGGAGAACAAAAAGCGCCAAGACCCAGCTCCAAGCCTGACTGAAGGAAGGATTTAAAGTTGTGAGGTTCTACAATCCAATGGATAAAAACCACGGCGGCCTCACAACCAAAAGAAAGCTTGACCATGAATAATAATAAATTTAGACAGGCAAACTGAATTCTGGGCCCAAACATGGCGATCCATCTCACCAATCGAGAACCCCACAACTATTAGAAACTTCGGTATTTAACAATAGCTACAACTGTAACAAAAGAACGCTGAGGTACAAACAGAATCGAGAAGAACCAAGGACCTTCAGGGCGACATGTATGAACAGGCTGCCGGCAGATATCTTGGCGTCTTTCACAGCCCAGATATCAGGAGCGCAGCCCCTTCAACATTTCTAAATCTCACCGCACTCCCCCCCACTCTCCTGGGTATTTACAGAGCTAGGACAGGGCACACTAATCTCCTCAGCGAAAATACATACCTTTATGGCTTCGAGCTACGGACATTATCTGGGCGTATTACAGCTGAAAAGTATAGCCTAGAATGTGCCCAGATTATGACCCGCTATAACGAGCCGTTTCATACATCAGACACCCATTATATCCTTAGATATTGCTACATAACATTAGAGCATTTTAATGCCAAATTTCATGCATGTTCTGTCGCTATCTCAACATGTCTGCCTCCTACAGTACACGTCACACGGCTAAAAACTGCGAGATCTCTGGTGTCAGTTAGAGGGATATAGTCCATCCAGGGACACGTATTGTTTCCGCCTAGTGTCAGCCTCCTGGGACGACGGCACACTGAAACTGAACTGCAACACGGTGGTCAAGACCAGACAGTGGTTTAACAGGTTCCACTCAGAAAAGGCCTCGCCATGTTCTAGACCAAAGACGTTAGAGAATGGTCGTTGTGCACATGCTCATCGTCGATCCAGAGATTGTCTTTTCAATAACATATAGTGCTGAAAGCATTGCGAGCAAGGTTAAAAAGGGGGTAGGGGAGGGGTATATCTACCTGTTAGTGCTCAGAACTACACGCCACCCACATGCATCAAATTGGGTCTGCGAGTTCCATCCCAGAAGGAGAAAGCACATCATCTTAATCATGATCCAACATGAAGGCCCGCAAAACAGAATTGCTGAAGACAACAGAAACTAAGGACATGAGATTACTTCTGAAACCACGTCCTTGGTCTGATGTGACAAAGTTCAACTTATTCTTGGTTCAGATGATGTCAAGCTTGTGTGCGTAACCAGGTGAGATTTAACACAAAGACACCAGTGTGCTTTGGCCTACAGCCAAGAATGTGTGAGAGTGTCATCGTTTGGGACTGCCTTGAGTGTCTAGCGTGTCTGTAGTGGAACTACAGTTACACTGTAGGGAAACCATGAAAATGGCAACAAGTACGTAGGTAAGCCATACTAAAGCACAAACATGATCCCCCCTAACCTGTGAATACTGGTCTATCTACATAACCGACTCTCAACCACTCCAAGACAACAACTGCCTTGCTAAAAAGAAAAATGAGGGATAAAAAGGTCGACTTCCAAGAAATGTACTACCTAGACCTAAACCTTAATTGGAGCATCTGTGGGACACTCTCAATGGAAGGTATGAACGACAATTCTTAAAAACAAGCCTCCACTCTGTGAACTGCGGGTTAATCTTGTTGGATGGAGAGAATTCCACATGCCAACTTATCAAGATACTCTAGTGCGAACGTCCATGCCCAACGAGAGTTCTTACAGGGGAGTGGAAGGAAAATAGATGAGAGGCCACCACCAAAATATCGACAATTTGGGCACAATTTGTCCATTTTCACTTAGGGGTCTGCTCACATTTGTTGCAAGCGGATTTACATCCTTGACACGCGTGTGTTGTTTATTTTGGAGCGTGAACCACACTAATCTACACTGTATACCACCGCTGTTACACAGCTCTCTATAACAATCTGTCTAGTGTCAATATCTTCAGTGTTGTCCTATGACAAGATAGAATACAATATTCACAAAAATTTAAGGGGTGTACTCACTCACAGTGTCAGGAGACTCCAAAGCACTCCCGATCCAGCGATACTTATTAGGTATCGAAAGTAAAGTTGAACAGGACTTTGGATGTCACACTGGAAGTAACGCTGCACCAGGAGTGTTGTAGAATGGCAAGTTAACCTCCTAAAATTTCATTGAAAAAACCCTAACTTGAGTGTCACGATTAAGGTTAGTTCATTAGGGTTAATTAGTAATATCTATACTGTACTGATTACAATCCACCATATAGGACTGATAAGAATAGAATATGTCAGCCAACAGCTGGAATCAAATTGAATTAAGACACTGGATCTTGAGATCTTTATAGGATTTGCTACTACAGTATACACAACACAAATAACCAGAGACAATAACAACACTCTAAGTGTATGTTCACTCTGCGTATTTGCGGTCTGTACTTCAGAGCGTAATTGTGCTGCAATACGCCCAAAGTACGGACCACAAATATGGTCATTCATAGCTCTCATTGAGAGCTATAATCACCCGATGTGAATGTCTATGGGAGCTAACGCAGAGTGTTTTAAAAGTACGCGCTGGCCTGCGCGTACTTCTAAAACACCCGGCATATTGTAGTGCTTACAGTACGCATCGCAATAAGCAGTGTGAATATACCTTTAGGGTACATTCATTTGCCATTTGTTAAATACATATTTGGGTACATTTTACGTATCGAAAAACCGACCCCAATACATATTTAATAATGTTCAAGTGTGATTACATTGATTTCAGTGTAAAATACGTTAAGTTTTTCGCATTGGGTTAAACAGATGTGTTGAAAGAGTTGATATGTAAATTCTTGATCCATTTAACGCATTGAAAAAGCAATATAAAAACTATAGGGATGCGTTTCTGCAGTCCAGAAAATGTAACCAAATAAATTTTTGGATGCATTTGACAATACGTTTTACGTACTGCAAAAACGTATCCAAAATGCCATCTGCACATACCTTAAAAGTTGCATAAAATTATATGTTTAGTTACAAACAATGGGAATAAATGTAGTCAATACACAGAACATCTGGTAATTCTGCTACCTGCTTTAAAAGCAATATAAACAAAATATTTAACTTGCAAGTCCAATAACCTATACCTAATGGACAGGACCTTGAGCATCAAAGCAAACTGTTGTCAGACTTGTCACCTGCAATATTTCTTAATCACAATAAGTGGGTTAAAGCTGAACATTTGTGCTAAGACCAAACGGATATACAGGAGCTTGTGTATTTCAATGTGATAATGTTGATTATGTTGCTAGAATAATACTGTAATTGCAAAATAGTTTTTAAGTACATACTAAACATTCTGAAAAAGGGGGAAAAAAGGGTTGGTGTATTTTTCACCTGAAAAAACTAGATGAATATGCAACTTATTCAAAACAACTGAAAGATGTGCAGGATCTGATAAATGTTTAAAAACACCAAAAAAGAACGCTATTTAGTAAAGACCTCATTCCTAGAAGCTGTAGTACATGACATGGTAAGAACAGATCAACGTATAAGAGATAAATGACAGTCCGTTACCACTTTCAGAAATGCTAGTCAGTCTATATGAATAATTATGGCTTGCCATTTTCTTCTATTATAGCAGCAAGAAGCATAAGGCAATATGATGTAATGGGGCCCTGTTACAGAATACTATAGGAAGGTAGACTAAGAGTTCCCTATATTGGACAAGTTAAGTTTATTGGAGTCACCAGCCTTACAAAACATCTATTAACAGCAACCCAGATTAGAGGTCAAATACATGCTTCACTGAGCTCAAGCAGCAACACATCTCCACTGCGTCAGACATTCATGGTAGAATAGCTGCAAAGAAATCACTATAAAAGAAATAACATGAGACTTGTCTGATCCAGAGAAAACAGAAATTGAGCAAAAGATCTATGTACTCACATAAAGCAAGAATACAGAACTGAAGGTGCAGTAGGGCTAAAATCACATATGGCATATTTGTAAAGCAGAAAAATCTGCTGCAAAAATTCACAACACGTTCCTATAGGGGAAAGGGGAACTCTGCAATGTACCTGGAGTAAAGATCTTTCCAGAAGTTTTACACAAGATACTCTGTGTGTGTGTTGCACATTTTAGATGCAGAATTCCAACACACACTTTAATGGGAAACAGTCACATAGATTATGCCCCCCCCCCTGCTGAGGGCAGCACAAGCTAGTGTCAGAGATGCTGTTTTCAGCGCTGTGTCCCTTATTCTGTAAGATGCTGTAGTTTTAGAGCATTTACCCTTCAAATCTTATTCATGAGCAGGTGTTAGCCCCGCCCACCATAGGTTAGCTCCGCCCACCTGACGGTTATTCACATGTGTCTGCCTATTCAAAGTAATAGGTTTATAAGTTGAAGTGGGTGGAGCTACCTTTAGGTGGGCGGAGGTATGGAAAAAAAACGACTCTTTTCAAGACTCTTTTCTGGCTGAAAACTGCAGATTTGAGCATTAAATATGCGAAAACTACAGCATCTTACAGAATAAGGGACACAGCGCTGGAAACCGCATGTCTGACACTAGCTTGTGCTGTCCTCAGCCAGGGGGGCAAAAACTATGTGACAGGTTCACTTTTATGCTCAAATCTGTTTTTTTGCAGCCAGAAGAGAGTCCAGCGTATTCATGAGGTGTTAGCCCCACTCACCCTGACAGTTATTCACATGTTTCTACCTATTCAAAGTAATCGGTTAATCAGTTGATGTGAGCGGGTCATAAAAAAAGTACTCTTCATGAAGAAACTGAACTCTTTTCTGGTTGAAAACTGCTAGATTGGAACATTAAAGGGAACCTGTCACATATATTTTGTCCCCCTTGCTGAGGACAGTACAAGCTAATGTCAGACCTGCTGTTTCCAGCACTGTGCCCCTTATTCTGTAAGATGCAGTATTTTTAGAGCACTTAATGCTCAGATCTTATTCATGAGGTGTTAGCCCCGCCCACCAAAGGCTAGCCCTGCCCATACGGCATTTATTTACATGTTTCTACCCAAAGTAATAGGTTAATCAGCTGTGAGGTGGGCGGGGCTAGAGTCAGGTGGACTGGGTTTGAAAAAACTGACTTTTCATGACTCTTCTGGCTGAAAACTGCAGATTTAAGCACTAAATACTCAAACTACAGCATCTTACAGAATAAGGGACACAGCGCTGTAAACAGTATGTCTGACACTAGCTTGTGCTGTCCTCAGCCAGTGGGGCATAATCTATGTGACAGGTTCTCTTTAATGGCATTTGAAATTTTAAAAATTCTACAAAACAAATCTGCAGTAAATACACCACAAAATCTGCCACTGCAAAAAAAAGGTACAAGTGAAATCTAAGAAGTATTCTCACCATTCTGTTTCACAGAGCCACAACCAGCTTTAGACTCGCACTTCCTGGTCAGGCTGTGGGTGGGTCTATAGCAGTGATTGACATATCAGCTCTGCTGCTTCTAGCTCTTCTCATTTAGTTAAGTAAACTAACTGTGTTGCTAGAGATAAGATTCTGCATGGAGTGACTCACAGTGGTCCAACTGACTAAAGGCAGCTTGAATCAATCAGACAAGAGAAGGAAGAGAGAGTTGGGGAGAGGTGGTCAGTAACCTGAGGAACTTGTGTGCTCGAGTAGGAGATAAAATCTTCTTCATCTCCTGACCAAAGCAAAATCTAAATTATCAGTGTTCGGGAGTATTTAAAATACAAGTAATTAAAATAGTATTTAAAATACTTGTCAGGTATTTGTATTTTGCAATCAAAATACTTTTTTTATTCAGTATTTTTTATTTGTAATTAAAATACTTTTCGTTAGGAAGTACTTATTTGCAGGATGGGCGTATTCCGGGATTTGCTTAAACGGGAATTCGTCGAGTCATTATAATATGCCTAGAAACAGTGAAGTCGATGTATGATGCAATTTTAGGGCACGCGGAAACAATGCATTCTAGGGCCGGGAGCGCCCCCCTGCGCACGCCCCCCCGTCCGCCCGTATTCACGCATTTGTCGCTCAATACGGCGCACAAATCCTCGGCAATAAGCCGTGTAACGGGCTAGAAGTATTTTAAGTATTTAATTACTTCAAATCAAAACAATGTTGTAATTAAAAACCCACCTCACTTAAAAAAACACAGCGCAGTCACGTCATCACTCTCGTTTCTCGTATCTCGTGCGAGGTGCGACGAGGAGGGAAAATTCCAGCGCGTTCCAGCAACGCAAGTCCGCCTTGTAGTGAAGCGTGATTTATTTTTAGTTTTTAATCATCCCGATCGCGTAATCCATTCCGTAAAATTACTGTATATACTAGAGTATAAGCCGACCCGGATATAGGCCGAGGCCCCTAATTTTCCCACAAAAAACTGGGAAAAGGTATTGTTTCGAGTATAAGCCGAGGGGGGGGGGGGGAATCCACCATTGCAGATAAAAAATCTGGTCATGTGCATTACAGCTTAGTAACTCCATGTGCCTCATAGTAATAGCAGTTGACCCCATCATGTCCCTCACATTAACCCCTTGTGTGCCTCAAATAAGATTAAGAATGTTTGAGAGACATGGAGGTAATAATAGGTATCTTCAAATAAGGTCCTTTATTTAGAAACCCCCATGTGTCTCACATATTAGTAACCCTTATATAGGGCACAGCAGCTACCTCAAAGAACCTAACATTTAAAGTGGGTATCCCAGATTTTGTTCTGTTCAGCTTGCTTATCTTGAGGTGTAGAGGGCATTTCTACAGGTTTTCCAAGATAGTGGCAATTCAGTTTGTACATTCCGCTTCTCCCTTCTAGTTTCTGCAATGCACAAAACACACATAAGTGAAACCGTTGCTTCAAGGAAAGCCTCTGTTCAGCATATATAGACTGTGGGAGGAAAACAGCCCATGTATGGATCTGAGTGCAACTACAATGGTTACACATACTGGGTGCCCTGGGGAGGGAGGAACTTTTTAACACTAACTGAATAGTACAAAGTTTTTAACTTACCCCACTACTCCAAAACTAATCACTGACTATTAAAGGGTCACAAAATCTAATCTTTAATGCATATACTTTAAAAATGAAAAAGGCTTCAAACTGACAGAAAAACATAAATTATACAACTACATACATCCATTAATGCAGAACTATAAAGTGCATGGTATATATAGGGTTATATATGCAAGTACAGGATGGGAACAAACTTACTCAAGCAGAGAAAGTACTCACGTTTACCAAGTGTCCCTTAGTCCACAATTTCTTAGTTCCTTATAGATACCACAGTTCGAATGTTTCTGTTTACACATGTATGACTGTACAGGGAATCGGGGACAAATCATGCTACTGCTCCCTATTAATACCCTGCCTGTACAGTGGGGATAACGCCCCGTAAGGGACGCCCCCACCCCAGATGACTCACCCTGTTAGTTCCTGCAATAGGGAGCAGTAGAATGATTTGTTCCCGATTCCCTATACAGTTATACATGTGTAAACAGAAAAATTCAAACTATGGTATCTATAGGGAACTAAGAAATCCAGGACTAAGGGACACTTGGATAAACGTGAGTACGTTGGTTCTCACCCTGTACCTACATATATAACCCCATATATATATCAGGCACTTTAAATTTCTGTATTAATTAATGTATATAATTGTATAATTTGGGTTTTTCCTATCACTTTCAAGCCATTTTCATTTTTAAAGTATATGCATTAAAGATTTGAATTTTTTAACACATATTTATTAGTTGAATGAAAGAGCTAACTAAGGATATCCAAGAAAATCTCATTAGAATAAAAATTAAATAATAAGCGGAGAAAAAAAAAAGGTTTTTTTGGCAAGGTCAGATTACCATTTATTTTTTGTTTGAACGACCTTTAAAGCAGTTTTGATTCAACATTTTTTGTTAATTGGTTATTCTAGTAATTGCATTGCTTTGATCAATTAACTATTATTCTAAAATGTGGAAATTCTTCACAAATAATAATGGAACCTTATTTGTACCAGAAGGTGAGAAGAAAATTCACTCAAAAAATGACAAATCGTTCACCCCCTCCAACTTCAGTCAAATGGCCTGCGAGAGGAAGAGGTCAATTATACCCATCGTAAATGTCCTTCTATAGGAAGCTAGCACAGCAGGAGAGTTTGGCCCATCAAAAGAACCCTCATTTCCATTAATTAGCTCAAACCCCCAGCTTCAAAGACTTGAACAAAAGGCTCCTAGCCGCAGCAGCCTCTATATTTCATAAAGATTTATAGGCGATCCGCTCATAACTGGTCTATGGCGGTTTCATATCTTAAAATATGGAACTCCCTGTACACATAGCCACCACTCCCACGTTTGCACGATGCAGGGGGACTGGGAAATCGAGAACTGGACTTAAAGAGCACCTAGGATAGGGGTGTCTTACATCAGGGCGTAGCTTAGGTCCAGCCGGTTCTGATGCTTCCACTGGTTCCGTTCTGTGCCAATGCCCTGCCGCGTTATGGCCCATTTTGTTTTTTCAGTCAGAAATTGCATGGCCAGAGTGGGAGGAGTTCACAGAACGTCCCAGGGATGTGTGGGGGGAGTGTAGTGGGCTGCCACGTGGGCTGTCCCATTACAGATATAAGCAGGTGCCCCAGGTGGGGGCCCAGTCATTGCATTCAGGAGGGGGTACCTGACATCATTCCAGAAGCATCCACGCAGCGCAGTGCCATATCTTCCCCCCATGTGAGCCCAGCTCCAAGCCAACCAAAGGTAACTGGACACGTTTTACTGCCTTTGAACTGTAACCATACTTATATTTGCACCTCTGACTCTTATCATTCTGTAAATAATACCTGTCTAGTGTGCCCTCCAAGGCTAATTAAATCTATAAACTTTAATCTGAGTTAGTCTGTCTTGATCATCGGCCTCACACGCCTAGTACTCGGTCTATAAAATATAGCTAGCCCAAGGCTGGTTCCTGGCCTGGTTATAAGTCGGTAACGGACCGGTCTTATAATTAACTAGAAACTGGTGGCAGCCTATTAGACTGGCAGATTTTTGTTTAACCAGTGTAGGTAAACAAATCTCTCTCAGCCGTTCAGGGTTGTGGACAAGTAGTGTGTTCTCTCATCCTACCTATGTCTCCTGGTGCCCGTGCGGACAGGGGTTAACGGTGAAACAGTATCTGGCTGGCCTTGTGTACCTAGGGGGCAGTGCAACGTCACGATACACCACAAGTCAGGCCGGGCGGGCTTTTTTCCCGACAGTAGGTGTTAAACCTTTGGAAAAGAAAATCAGCATTTTTAAACTACAGATATAAAATTTTCATTTCTAAAGGCATATAGTAATATTAAGATGAACATAAAATAGCCAGTGACTGCATGATATGAACCTTGTGGCGGTGGCACAAGACAGCTTAGGTTCCCTCAGGTAATATGTGCCGATACTAAAGTACCAATCAATGTCCTGAATGTTTGTTACTTCACTTTCCCAACGTGGAAATAAAAGGATCAAAAATGTTATATAGGGGCAAAACAAAGTTGTCCCTGAACCTGCTGATTGAATCCAAGTTAAAATATGAAACTCTCACATGATAATAAACCTCTGATAAGACCTCTATGCCTTATTAAAGGGGTTGTCTCACTACATCGATTCATCATACCTCAGTCCTGTTTTCTTAGTTTCATTTTTGAATTTACTGGCTTCTACTGCCTATAACTGGCCTGCATTGATGAGCTGCTGTGGAAAACCAGGTCTGTAGCTATAGTGACCAGTGCTGGCAGCCTATCAGGAGAGATCGAACAGGTCTGTAGCTATAGCGACCTGAGGAGCTGATGCAACCCATACAAGAGAGGATATCTAGGAATAGGTAGGACACTGTTAATGGACACATATTGCAAAGTGACTTGTTTGTGAAATATATTTCACATAAAAAGCAATCCTTGTAGTGAGACAACCCCTTTAAAAAAAACTGTATTCACCATTGACCAACAAAGTGTACTTAGAGTTTGACAGTTCTGCAGCCTGATGTTACATAGACGATAAGATTGGAAAAAGACATAGCTCCATCGAGTTCAACCTAAAATCCTTCAATGTTGATCCAGAGGAAGGCAAAAACCTAATGACGTCTGAAATGATATTTTATTACCTGAAGCATGCTGTACTAGTCTCTTTAATGGGAAGAGTGGATGATTGCAGGGATATTACTTTATTTCCTGGTACGGTGATTTGTTTCACAACTGATGCTTGAAAGGGATAAAAAAAAACAAAAAAAAACACAAGACCAATTATTCAATGCTTTCAAAAAGTGGCTAAGCAAGCACAACATAAAAGTGACTTGTTAGTTTCCTATACTTATCAATAAGCTAAAGGAAACAAAATGGACGTATACAATTTTACAGTTTCCTGAAAAAACAACTGTAAAAAGGAATAAACGGGTGTGCAAGTATCACAAGATTCAGACCAAGTACCTTCATATACGTTACCGGCTGCAAAAATGCAGCAGCACTCCAACTTCCTAAAGAGCCTGCTATTTACCCATTTCATTAAGTTTTGATGCAAAAAGAAGGCCCAGGCAAACCTCAGAAATACAAAAAGTGAACAGCAGGCATGTGGGTGTCAGAACAATACAATATTAAGGTGGAAGCAAAGATCCAGATTACAAATAAGAATGATCGATTATCACAGGCAATAGTGTGACATCGGGTCTGTTACATTGACAATAAATAGAATGATGACAATTAAAAAGGAATGAAGTATGGAAAAAGGAGGTCCACCACTGAATTCAATACATCACATAGTATACCTAATGGAGGAGATTAGTATCCAAATGAGCACATAAATCCTGTGAAAAACAATACAGAAGAAGGACTGTGACTATAGGACTATGGAGAATTTGTGAATATAAGTAGGATACAGCCATAACATTTTTTTGGTTTGGGAAAAGACACTTTTTACCCACGTTAATTTTCTACAAGAGACATTTCAGCCCTTCTATAGAGTCATTTCTTAAAGGGGTTTTGCCACAAAGTAAAAAATTAAATAAACATTTTCACCATTCATTAGTAAAAATTATGTAACTTTTTTTTTTAGCAGCTACCTTGTGTATAGTGTACAGCTCATCTCTAGGGGATACAACCAGTGACGAGAACACCTCAGTCCTGGCCACACATGCTCAGACATCACCTCTCCTCTCAGGCAGCTATCATCAGTCTATTCCCTGCTGAGTAATCACACACACTTACTGCTGAGCGAATGTTCAACCCAGGTGCTGTCATTCTATTCCTTCCCTCTGTACTCCTTAGTAATGAGTCAAACAGTGCAAATAAATAAAAAGACAAAAAGAAACCACGATAAGGTAAGTGCATTGAGACAAAAAGAAATTTGGTTCATGCAGGGATTTTAACCTAGAACCCCTATGCTGAAAGGCATAAGTACTAACCACTTAACTACATTGAAGCTACTCACAGCTCATTACATGAACAGACATTTGTTTGACTAGAATGAGCACACTGGAGAAAGGCATGGTGATGTCAAGCCTGCTAGGTCACATGATATGCAGCTCAAACTAATCATACACGTCCCCTTTTGAGCACACTGAAAGCTAAGGCAGGACAAGCCAGTCATGAAATGACTTTGTGGCAAAACTCCTTTAAGCTTGCAAAATGACTCTATAGAAGCTCTCTTGGAAGTTGGAGTGCTGCTTCATCCCTACAACTATGTATTTTCTCACACTGGTTAAAGACAGCCTTAAATTTGAAGGGAACTTCTCATGCTGAACATAGTATCTAATCTGCCAGCAGCTTGCTATACAGCAGGAGGAGTTAATTGGTAGATAGTTCTGTGGGAAGAGATTCAGAATAACTTGTAATGAACGATTTAAAATCTCTGCTCATTATGGGCTTTAGGCTATGTCTACACTGCTTTGGACAAAAAACGACCTGAAAGTGGTCGTTTTTTTTTACGATGCAGGACCGCGGTTTTTGTCACGCTTTGTACAAAAAAACGCGGTTGCTTCTCGATTGTTTGCCAACGCCCATACAATTGTATTGTATGGGAAGACGGCAAGAAAACTAAAAGCGCCGTTGGATTATACAACATATTGTATAATACGCCGCCGCCAAAAGATGAGCAGAGAAAAGACGAGCTGTGGAGACTGCAGCTCGTCTTTTCTATTGCCGCCTATGGGGCCGCAGGAACGATTGTATCTTCGGCGCTTTTAAAAAACTAAAAGCGCCGAAGATACGATCGTAAAGCTGTGCAGTGGAGACGAATCCTTAGAGTCCAGTGGGATGTCCTACTCATTGTATGACCGTTATTAGCTGTATACCTGCTCATAGGAAAAAGCTGTCTTTCACCAAGTAGGGCACCCACTGGACTCCTAAACTGAAAAGGAGTAGAGGTTTAAATAAATAAAATTTATGTTTAACTGAATGTTCCTACAAATCTTTAGATCAATCTACTCAGCTTCTCCTGCTGGTAATAATGTGTAGTTGTCACAACAGAAGACATTTCTAAAAAGTCGTTTCCACTTGAAATTTTCTAGAAAAAAAATGAATAGATGTTTCTTTTTTATGGCTATACAGCTACTTCAATCTCATTTGTGTGCACAATATCCAAAACGAGCACTTCAACATAGACAAAAGGCAAAATTTATTTCAAATCCATAATAGTCTTGGGTGCATAGGACAAAGGTCAGAGCAGCCTACAAGTTTCGAACATAGACACTATGGTGGCAGATCACATGACTTAAACTTTTCCTTTGACATCTGCAAGATTTTCAGAGGTAACTCTACTCAGTCCCTCAGGTACAGGGGGTTGGGTATTGAATATTGATGATAAATAGGGGGACATGATTAAGGCTATATTTATTCTATCACACACATTTCTGTCACTCCCTACACTAGGGCACTTACAGGTACTTATCTGTATATAGATGTACAGTCATGGTGGCAGGTTCACCAAATCTTTATTTAAACTTCCCCATATTTATAAAACATGGCTGGGCCATTGTAAATTTAGCACTTCTCCCCCCTTGTTTCCCCCAGGCACCCTCTTAGATTGTAAGCTCTTGCGAGCAGGGCCCTCACACCTTGTGTCTCACCTGTAAGTAGCTTTCACTGTGTAATGTCTGTTTTTTGTCTGTAATTATACCCTCTAGATTGTAAAGTGCTGCGAAATTTGTTGCCGCTATATAAATAAAGATTATTATTATTATTATTTTGCCATAGATTTGGAGATTATATGATTAAGGCTATGTCTCCACTGCACCGGACAAAAAATGGCCCGAAAGCGGCCGTTTTTTTTCCAATGCAAAACCATGTTTTTTGTCACGCTTTGTACAAAAACACGGTCGCGTCTCGTTTTTTTGCCATCACCCATACAATTGTATTGTATGGGAAGACGCCAACAAAACTAAAAGCGCCGGCGTATTATACAACATGTTGTATGATATGCCGGCGCCAGAAGACGAGCAGAGAAAAGACGAGCTGTGGATACTGCAGCTCCTCTTTTCTATTACCGCCTATGGGGCTGCAGGAACGATCGTATCTTCGGCGCTTTTAAAAAACTAAAAGCGCCGAAAATACGATTGTATTCTTGTGCAGTGGAGACATAGCCTAAGAGTTCATAACGGAGTTCAGCAATGTTCACAAGCACACACGCATAGAGTCTACTTTGTGCTTATACCTGCATATGTGGCAGCAATTGTACACAACCAAATGTACATATGTGTGGTTACATAACGGAGCCTCAGACCAGCACATAGCTGTACCCATGGAACTTTTCAGAACATAAAAATGCATGATGTGGACTAGGTGGCAGAAAATGGTTTCAGAATGACTTTGCATCGTTCGGGTATTCACACACTATTTCTCAAATGGCTTTAAGCAATGCAGAAAAATAATCACCTTATTTGCACTTCACAAGGCGAGTTGAGAGGAGAATACTACTTTATATGATAGAAACATACCAGCTTACACTGCTATACTATGGGTCTCTCTCCAAGCATATTCAATCTAAAGGAGTTTTTCTGCTCATTCAATTACATAATGTGTTTCTTACAGTGGGTCCCTGTGAACACTATGGATCTGTTATGAGTTTGCAGAGATGAAAAAAAGGTGAAAGAAAGGAAGGCCGTGTCAGCAGCATCTTGTGAGTTGTGCTCAACAGGAAGGTACATACACAGTTGACTCACATTATTGTGACCACTAAATTAATATCTAGAGTAATCGCCGTGTGCAGCACAGACAGCAAGATGGGCTGGGAGTGACTCAAGGTTCTGGAAGACTGTCACAGGTATCTGGAGCCATGCTGACTACATCCTACAGCTGCTGGAGGGTGTCTGGGGGAGGTTCTTTGGATCGAACATGACAATCAAGGTAGTCCCACAGATGCTCAACTGGGTTCAAGAATGGGGAATTAGGAGCCAGGGTAGTACTTGGCAGTCTTGGTCATGCTCTTCTAACTAATGTTATTTCTGGCCAAGTGACATGTTGTACTGTCTTGCTGTGACTTCTTCATGGATGAGTGGTCCCATAGCATGTAAGGCAGTGTTTCTCAACTCCAGTCCTCAAGACCCACTAACAGGTCAAGTTTTCAGGATTCCCTCAGTATTGCACAGGTGATATAATTATTGTCAGTGCATTCAGTGGGAGATCCTGAAAATATGACCTGTTGGTGGGTCCTGAGGACTGGATTTGAGAAGCACTGATGTAAGGGAAATATTCCCCAGAGCATTAGGCTGCCACCACCATTTTCTGTTCGTCCCTCAGTGGTTGCAAGATGTTTGTTCTCCAAAGCTTCTTGCCTGGCATGCCAAAATCCAAGCGTCTGATGAGGCAGTGAAGTTCCCATTCTGATATTGCCATGAAATTTGAAGCTTTTTTCTGCTGAGTTAACTTCGTTAGCAGAGGAGCAGTAACCATTTGTCTGTTTCGGAGCCCCATACGCAGTGGGGTCGGTTGAATTTTTCTTTTATCCACACGTCCGATAAGCCCCTTATGCACCTTTTTAATTGACATAAACTTCTCACATCAATGGTATGTGGTCATCTGCAGTTTCCATGTCATTTGTTCGCGACAGTGCTATATGTCCACTTGCGATACGCTTTCACCACAGTAACATGTGAACACTTCATAAACTGCGCAGTTTCATAAAAAATGCCACCCTTGTCCAGAAAGCCAATAATCATTCCTTTTTACAACTGATAGATTTTCCCTTTTACCCATGGCAGCAACAACACATGTGTGTGCAGAGACCCTACGACATGCCTTACATACCCTCCAAGCGAACTCACGACAAGTGAGCTACATGCTGTTGACATCAGTAGTTGCAGATCGCCAATTCTTTACTAAGTGGGAATAAATCTTGCCACTGGGCCACAATATATGTGAGCTACTTTGCTACATACTGGACTGGAATTATGTTTGGAGCAGGGCAACTGAAAGATTACTAGTGCCAATATCTGAATTCTTGCCTATGTTCCCACTGTAAAGTCTGCGACCAATCTATTGCTGAATATACTTGGTAAAATTTTAGGAATGTGCGCAGGAACAATAATGATCTTTATTTATATAGCGCCAACATATTCCGCAGCACAATTATTCGTACAGACATTACACAATTACACAAAAGAACTTACAGATGAGATTCAAGGTGTGAGGGCCCTGCTCGCGAGAGTTTACAATCTATTGAAGGGTTAAGAAGTGCTAAATTTAAAATGGTCCATTCATGTTACATAAATAGGAGGCGGTTTAATCTGATATCATCAGCAGAGCGGAGACTGTGGGTAGGGTGGTAGACAGAGGTGAGGGAGGAGATGTAGGGGGTTGCAGCACTGTGCAGAGCTTCATGGGTGAGAGTGATGAGTTTATGTTGTATCCTGTACTGAATGGGCAACCACTGCTGTGATTGACACAGGGTAGAGGCATCAGTATAGTGGCTGGAAAGAAAGATGAGCCTGGCTGCTGAATTCAGGACAGATTGGAGAGGGGAGAGTTTGCAGAGAGGGAGACAGATAAGCAAGGAGTTACAGTAGTCAAGACAAGAATGAATAAGAGCAACAATGAGGGTTTGAATTTTTTCCACAAAGAGAAAAGGACAGATTTTGGAGATGTTCTTGAGGTGCAGATGACAGGAGCGGGCAAGGGATTGGATATAAGGGGTGAAAGACAGATCAGAATCTAGTATAACCCCAAGACAGCGGGCCTGTTGCCTAGGAGTTATGGTGGTGCCACACAGACAGAAATAGCAGGGTAGGGTTGGTTAGAAGATGGCGGAAAGACAAGAAGTTGGGTTTAAGTGAGGTTTAGTTTCAGATGGAGAGAGGACATTATGTCCAAGACAGCGGACAGACAGTCACTGGTGGTTTTCTTTAGCAGGAAAGGAGTGATGCCTCGGGAGGAGGTGTATAATAATAATAATAATAATTTTTATTTATATAGCGCCAACATATTCCGCAGCACTTTACAATTTAGAGGGTGTACATACAGACATTACACATTAAAAAAACTTACAAATGAGACACGAGGTATAAGGACCCTGCTCGCGAGAGCTTACAATCTATTCTGGTGTATGGGTGAGACAAAGGGTTAAGAAGTGCTCAGTTTACAATGCTCCAGCCATGTTACATAAATAGGAGGTGGTTTACATAAAAATTGGGTGACCCTGCCACCCTGACAGTACATCTATATACAGATAAGTGCCTGTGAGTGCCCTAGTGTAGGGAGTGACAAATGTGTGTGATAGCAGTTAGGGATCTTGGTGGGCCAGGCTGAGAAGATGTTTTCTCAGGGCCCTCTTAAAACTATGAGAGTTGTGAATGTGCCTGATCGTCCGTGGTAGCATGTTCCAGAGAATTGGCGCCGCACGTGTGAAATCTTGGAGACGGGCATGGGAGGTTCGGATGATTGAGGAATGTAATCTGATATCATCAGCAGAGTGGAGAGCACGGGTAGGGTGGTAGACAGAGATGAGGGAGGAGATGTAGGGAGGAGCAACACTGTGGAGAGCTTTTTGGGTGAGAGTGATGAGTTTATGTTGTATTCTGTACTGAATAGGTAGCCAGTGCAGTGACTGACACAGGGTAGAGGCATCAGTATAGCGGCTGGAAAGAAAGACAAGCCTGGCTGCTGCATTCAGGACAGATTGAAGAGGGGCGAGTTTGCAGAGAGGGAGACCGATAAGCAGGGAATTACAGTAGTCAAGACGAGAGTGAATAAGAGCAACAATGAGGGTTTGAGCTGTATCCAAAGTGAGAAAACGAAGGATTTTGGAGAGGTTCTTGAGGTGCAGATGACAGGAGCGGGAAAAGGGATTGGATTAAGGGGTGAAAGACAGATTAGAATCTAGTATTACCCCAAGACAGCGGGCCTGTTGCCTAGGTGTTATGGTGGTGCCACACACTGAGACAGAGATAGCAGGGTAGGGTTGGTTAGAAGATGGTGGAAAGACAAGAAGTTGAGTGTCTTCAGCATAGAGATGGTACTGGAAGCCAAATCTGCTGATGGTTTGTCCAACGGGGGCTGTGTAGAGTGAAAAAAGGAGAGGACCTAGAACCGATCCCTGAGGAACCCCAACAGCAAGATAGATAGATTTTACTTTGTAAGGCGATGTTCACACCGTTGCGTAATTGTGGGGACAGATTTCGCCCGTAATTACGCCGGCTGCTCGCCGGCCCCATAGGCATCCATTATCCACGGCGCGTATCCCGCCCGGGATAATGTGCATGTCACTTTCTCCCCGCTCTCTGAATACGGAGGCAATGAAATCCATATTTCTCTATGAGAACTGTGGATTACCGTAATGACAGGGACGGATTTTACCCGTATTGGAGCGCAATACGGCTGAAATCCGTCCCCAGATAAGCCATGTGAACGAGGCCTAAGGAATAGAAAAATAACATTTGAATTTCTTTTTTCCTCCAAGAGGTATTGGCACATTATTCGATAAGAGGAGTCTGTACCTGGTGTCAGGTGCCCTGCTTGTATAAGGGTATTCAAAGTGAAGTGCTTTTCTCCAGGTTTGTTAATATTTAGTGCAGAGTTTGGGGGCATTGTGGTCCCTTGCTTCACAACCCCGCTGGCTGACTGCTGAACTACCTGCAATGGTAACGGCAACATTAGTACGCACAAACAGGTCCTCATTCCAAACAGTCCATCAACATGTTCAATCAACCAAAACTGCTATAAGGCATCTGTGTCTAGCCCTCAGTTTACACACATCACGCTCATGAATCCTCAAGCGTACTTTTGTCTGGATATGACAACAAGAAATCTCACCAGTTGTTTACAGTAATATCTAACAACATAAACTTGTCCAGATGGCCTTAATCCCTTAAGACATGCAGGCCTATCAGACCGCAAGTCATGTAGGTTTCACGATTCATCATTAATGCAGTTTACTCAAATGTCATGAAATAAAATCTGCAACATTTTCTGTGCAGTTTTATTTCATGTGGAATTAGATCACAAATGTCAAATTTATTGTGAGTGTTCTCTTAAAATATTGAAAAAATGCTCTAACATTTCTAGAGACAGAATTTATGAAAAAACAAATCTTATAGAAAAGTAGGTCTACATTAAAATATACAATGAGAGGGATATAAACCACAGTAAAATGGCATTAACTCAGTGACTGGTAATGTGTAGTTATCACAACAGAAGACATTTCTAAAAAGTCATTTCCACTTGAAATTTTCTAGAAAAAAAAATGAATAGATGTCTTTTTTATGGCTATACAGCTACTTCAATGTAATTTGTGTGCAAAATATTCAAATCCAGCACTTCAACATAGGACAAAGGTCAGAGCAGCCTACACGTTTCAAACAGACACAATGTTGGCAGATCACATGACTTAAAGGTTTCCTGTGACATCTGCTTTTTCTGGGCAGTTAGGATTAACCAAGATTTTCAGAGGCAACTCTACTCATTTCCTCACGTATCCATAATAATCTTGAGTGCATAGGACAATGGTCAGAGCAGCCTACACATTTCGAACCACAACTAGATTCTTACTCATGGTCCTTTGCATCCAAGATTTTTATAGATTTAAAAGTACATTTTGGCCTTTATAACTCTGTGTTGGAATGCTGGAATTGGATATTGTTTGAACTATAAGCCTTTGCCGGAACTATGTCTGTGAACGCACAGCCACCACAAATTCAAGGGTAAGCTTGATATCTTCCTTTTTTTCCTATCTTTTTAATTTGTCTGCATAACAAAGTCTACCAAAAAGAAATAATTGGGGTCTATTATAATTTAAGGGATATTCTCACCAAAAGGTAAATAAAGACCGTTACCAAATGAATTGCTGTTCGCATTTTTCTTTGTAGAGTAGTTCTTATCTCCTGCTTTAATACACAACCTTTCTAGGTTACCAATCATGATCATGACCATGGATGGGGAGGACACTTCCTGTTGTGTCTTACCAGCCGTTTAGGTTTCTAATTGACATATTTTAACCATTTAGAGGTCTGTAGCCTTCTGTTATGCTGCTAAAACTCTTCTTTTACCAATGATGCCCTTACAGACTCGGCTAGGAACAACACAGTTTAAATTTCAGTCACTGCTGTAGAACCACCTACAGGCTGGGCAGGGAGTGAGAGTCTGAAGATGGCCGTGAAGAGCAGGCTCTGTGAAACAGCTTGATTGGAAAATCTCTTAAAAAAAAAGTTACAGCCAAGAGGTTCTAGGAAATACAAAAGGTGATTTGAGTTAAAATATCAGACACAGACGATGGACAGGATTGGTGCTGTCCCTAGAGAAGAAAAAAAAAAAGACTTTGCTATCTAGTTAGTTTTATAAATCCCTTTATTATTGGTTGTCATTTTTTTCTTTGAGAAAAAAATGCTTTTTTTTTTACATTGTTTGGTGGCCTTTCACAGTGCAAACAATACTTTTCATTACATTTTCAAGATAAAGCAGGATAAAAGGTTTCATCTCTTTCCCTTTCCCCAGGGAAAACGTTGCTTTTCAATGCATGATAAGAGTGCAAACCCCTATGTATCACACAACTGACAAACACCCATGTAAGCACCACACAACAAGCTAGAAATTCCAAATACACGTAATTTCCAAATAATGAGAGAACAGGAAAGTCTACAAAAGCAAAGCTTATTCTCTTACCACCTGTTTTATGTTGACAGGTTTCAATGTACTAAGAGACTGGGTCACAGCAGAGGTAGGCTGGTGGACTTTCACAGTGCCAAGTGCTGTAGTGCCAACTGGCTTCACTGTCTGCATGGAAGACGATGGCGAAATCGTAACAAAAGAGAGCGTATTTGCAGCAGTTGTCTCTGGCAGAGGGTTCGGTTGACCGCATTGCAAGATAAATTCCTGGGAATTTGGCATTAGGCGACGCAGTGAAGGAAGACTTTTCTGTTAAAAAAAATATATATATACAGTGAAGTTAGATATTATGTAATGTATATATATATATATATATATATATTATAATATATATATATAATATATACATATATACACACACACACACACACAATATCCACACATGCATACACGTACGTACATACATACATTTGAAACCAGAAGTTTACATGCACTATATAAAAAGACACATATACATGTTTTCTCACTATCTGACATGAAATCAGAATAAACCTTACCCGTTTTAGGTCAATTAGGAACCAAAATTATTTATATTTGCCAAATGCCAGAATGAGAGAGAGAATGTTTAAGGTATTTTCTGCAAAGTCAAAAGTTTACATATATTTAATTAGTATTTAGTAGCATTGCCCTTAAACTGTATGACTTGGGTCAAATGTTTTGGATATCCTTCCACAAGCTTCTCACAATAGTTGGTAGGATTTTTGGCCCATTCCTCCTAACAGAACTGATGTTACTGAGCCATGTTTGTAGGTTGCCCCTGTATTTTCAGCTTTACCCATACATTTTCAATAGGTTTGAAAACAAGGCTTTGTGATGGCCACTCCAAAACATTGACTTGGTTATCCTTAAGCCACTTTGTAATCAGTTTGGCAGTATACTTCAGGTCATTGTCCATTTGGAAGACCCATTTCCGCCCAAGCTTTAACTTCCTGGCTGGTGTCTCCCTAATTCCCCAATAAAAAACACTTTATTAAAAAAAAACAATCCAATCTATAAAATAATATAAAAACCTATCATTCATACTCCAACATAAAACTAATGAAAATGTAAACTGCAAATGAAAAGCTCTCCCACAGCTCCATCGCCAGAAAAGTAGAAACAAAAAATTGATTTTTTTAGAATATTGTGACATAAAAAACATGATTTTTTTCCAGTGGCAATTATGATTTATAGGTGCAGGAGGGGCCTGTATAAAGAGGTGTGGTCTCAAAACATGGAGATGTGATCTGTAAAAAGGAGCAGCAAACTAAGTGACACCCCCGGGAAAATTTTAATATCCCCCCGGGAAGTGGGTACACAAGCCTATTAGAAGCACCCACAAAGGATGTTTAAATTGGTTTTCTTGAAAAGGATGACATTTATTTTAAAAAATATGGTTTTTAAATTTTGCAAAAAAATATGTCAGGTATTTAAGAGATCAAATGTGAACTTGGTATCATGCCGCAAAAGAAGCTATGAGGGGCGAAGCCCTATATTGGGCTGTGTTTTGTGGTGTATTCCCGACAAGAAACAGTTCATGTATGTTTTTATCACTGTATTATAGCGAGTATAATAAAAAGTGTGTCGCTTAGAAGTCCTGCACTCTTTTTTTGTAGACACACATTAAAAAATGAAAAGATTAAGAAGTTTGCAGAGGATGTCTCCCAGAGAATTTTGAAACCATGCCTACTTGCTTAAACAGCTGATTTGTGGCAAGACCAAGTACTGCACCTTCACCAGACCTGAACCCAACTGTGCATCTTTGGGAACATTTTGATTACTGTGTTTGCTCTATGGATCTTCCCTCATGCACCTTCCAGCAGTTGTGTGACGGGCTACAGTCAGCATGGCTCCAGATACTTTTGACTACCTACGGGACCTTATGAGTGCCCCCAACCTTTGGGAGCACTTGGATTTTAGCTGGGGTTATAAAAGTTAGTAAACTGGGGAATTATAATAGCTATATTTGAAGATCAAAGACAAATTACTAGGAATGTTTTTTAGAAATATTTCTTTTGGAAGTGGGAAGTCTAACAGTTATAATAAAATAAACTTTTAATTGGATTAAATTTTTATCAGCAAATTTGGGGGATTTAGAAGGACAAAAATGGGAAGCAAGAAGATGGCTTGCACTTGACAGTGGAGCGGAAAAAAAAAAAAAAGGAAAAAAGAGAGGTGAAGAGAATGAGCGAGAGAGGACATTCACTCAACCAAACATTCTGTGTTCATTTCAGATGGAGACAATATTTTGGACAGTACTGGAATTCTATGCAGTGGAAATAGTGTCTGCAGATTTAAGACAAAGTCAGATCCTCTCATAATGGCAAACTTGCAACTGGGTTCTTTAGCCTTGTCTATAGGCAACTCAAAAATAGTCAAGTGATTATTTCTATATTGACCAGTCTCTACAGCTATGAAGAAAACCATATAAAAAACATACCTTCAGAAAAGGCACTAGATAAGGCTGTGGGGAGGACTTCAGCTCCTTGTACAGTTTTGTAGTAAATTCTTCTGGTTCAAGTTCTGAATCCTTGAAAATGAAAAATAAGTAACATTAATAATAATTAAAAAAATGCATTAGTACATTCACTTGTACCATTGCAGTTGCAGGGTAGCCTCGAAGTACAATCAGCTTTAACTTATTTTATAAAAAGGTACATATTCTATTTAATAAGGGAAAAATAATATCTGTCTGTTTACACATATGCAGTACTGATCTCCCTCATCCACTGCCGCTCCAACAGACCATATCCATGCTGATCTCCTGTTCCTGGTCCGATTTTAGTACAATGGAGAGGCCCACTCAGCCAATTATATGGCACACAACCCTTGTCAACTATAATTCTATACCCCCAACCTGTGGTAACATACCCCCATCACATAGGATTAGGAGTTAGACTTTTCTGGTCCAAAATTGAAAATATAAATGAGCCGATAGGTCCACAAATAGCTCTAATAATGTCTGTTCTAATATTTTTGATTATAGCTCCAGGGCTCTTGGAACAAGGTACTAGAATTACAGCTGCCATTAGCATCCAAAGCCATAATCCCTTTATGGCATAAGATCAAAGAATTGTTAATGTTACAGTGGATGATCGTGTCTCAGGTATCTAGATTAAATGGTTTGATTCTTAGACCAAAGGAACAAGAGTAATGTTTAGAAAAACTGAAAACTGTATGTAGTCCTGATTAAAATACTCTGCTACAAAGATGACTTCGTGTCAACGACCTCACTAATTTTGCTCCATTTGATCAAATTTTGGGGGATCTTTGAATACTTTAAAATGCATAGACTTTTCCATGTGCTCCAGGTCTTTAAAATCTTCTATGTGGTAAGTATGAAGGATTGTTTTAGATTGACTTCAAAAAGGGGCTCCCCATTTCAAATGGTTTTAAAAGAAATTAAGTTTTTTGCAGAAGATGGATTGGACAGAGGACGCTCTACACAGAGAGAAAACAATAAAATTAATTGATATGAAGGAAAGTTTCATAGAGATCTTATCTGACCATGTTGATGTTTTATTTCGAGACTGTTTTCTTTCGACAATTTGGTATCAAGAGAATTCCTTTAGAAGACCCCCCAAATACTTTGTAGAAGTTCCACTAAAGCTCATCTACGGAGTGTGAAAAACATCCACTACGATGAGATGCAGGATCTTCCTGTGCCTATGAAGAAATGCTCAAGGCTAGATGGTTGATTAATTCGGGGCAAGAGTTTGAAGTTTTGAGTCCTTGGGGCTTGGAGAATACAGGAACCCTCAGTTTGGGACAGATCTTGTTTTGTTTATGTTACACATTCTGTTTAAGAAGAATATTCTATTTCCTTTATAGAGAACAATACATAATATGTTTTTTTCTCTTTTTGTTGATATCGTTCTGCAAAGTTATGTTTAAGTATGTGAACTTTACACAATATTTTCATTTTAACACTAATAATACAATCATTGTCATTATGTGTATTTTGAAAACATTTATAAAAACGGCTAAATTTATTTGGGATCCTGATGTACTTAAATTCAAAAGCAATATGAAAATCCATCTCTTCAGGATAGCCTATAACCTACAATAATCCTGCTGCAATTACAGCACCCCACAAACATCTGTCCCTCACCTTCCGTATCTTTCCTCCTCCCTTGTAGATTGACGCGGGCAGGGTCCTCTCTGCCTCTGTACCAGTTGTTTAGTCATTTATTTTACCCATTATGCATGTATAATTTTTTATATATATATATATATATATATATATATATTATAATATATTTTATATTTTTTTTTAAAATATATTTATATTTTCCCCAACCTTAAAAATGAACAGCGCCCGGGGTTTAAAATTTGTTGCTCAAAAAAAAAATTAATACAGTGGAACGGGGTTTTCCTTAGTGTCGCAAGGGTTTATCAATGTTCATAAGCCAAGTAACCGCTCCCAAACCAAATTTTCATTTTTAAAATTTAAAAATCCGACCTCGGCTTATACTCGAGTCACTGTCGGCGCTCGGGCGCTGCGATGGCCCAGGCGCCAGCAGGGATATTTCAGCTATACGCGACTACTCAGTGACCCGCTTTATGTGAATGCCAAAGTTTTCCCCGACGGGGTTTTATTTTACACCCTAGGCTTATACTTGGGTCAATAATCCCGTTTTTTTGTGGCTAAAGTAGGTGCCTCGGTTTATATTCCGGTCGGTTTATAAGTATATACAGTAATAAAAATATAGCAAAAGCCAGGATGGCACACTCGGCGCCCCCCTTTTAAAAAACCCAAGAGCATAGGGAAATTAAAAAAAACACCATGAGGGCAGTGTTTTTAAAACCCTTTAAAAAGAAAAAAGGGCCATGTGCCCCATGAGATGTTGGTGTTTTAAAACTATGAAAAAAATTTCGCTTGAAATATTTCAAAACATTGGCACAAGATACTACAGGGGTAAGGCACAAAATATTTTAGCTTTTCCTGTCCAGATTTCATCAGAAACATTTGAAAGGAGAAAATAGCATGAGTTTCCATTTGTGTACATCTGTTGTAGATAAGTGTTATTTCCATCAATGGAATACATCAGTAGGAAGCCAAGAAGAGTATGATATTGTTTACTGCATACAGTATAGTGGTTTCTAATATTGCACTTATGTCTCTTTTTACATGTATAGACTGTGCTTGTGCAAACACTGGGGTTTAGTAAGGCTCAATCTGGTGCCTTTATTGTGTTGAACCCCAAAAAGAGAAATATGGAGACCCATGAACTTTTGAGAAAGACAGCATAATATTTTGAAAACACTGGCAAAAACCAGTTTCATTTGGGATAAAAGGGGATAGGTATTTTGGGAACTTCAAAGGGTTTAAAAAACTTCAAAACCCCCTAAAAGAAAAGAAAGCCACCCCCAAGTGTTTTTGGGGCAGCGAGTTTTTCTTTCTCACCGAGTAAAAAAGGGGTTTTTGGAGGGGGGGAAAATTTGAAGGAAAAAGAATTTAAGTGAAAACGGGTTTTTGGGGCCTAAGCAAAAAAAAAATGTATAAGAAACGCCCTAAAATGAATGTGTCATCAGAAAAGGACTTCTTATTTAACTCATGTTTTTATGTTAAAAAGGTTTAATATTTTATGGTTTTATTTTGTTTAATTTTTCACATTGCTATCAATTTTTTTTTAAAAGTTTTAATTTTTTCATTTTTGGGTTCCGAAGCTTTATACTCAAAACATTTTGTTTGTTCTGTAGAAAAAACTTTTCAGCATTTTTATCATTACCCAGCACAGGCTGGGTTGCATAAAAGGGTTACGGCAACGGGGATAGAGAACACGGGATCCAAAATTTCCCAAAATTTAAAAGATTTCAAAAATTAAACCCCATCCCCCCTTCTCTCACACTAAATTTTTCCCCCCAAGTCACACGGTGTATCTGGAAAACTATCCAATAAAAGTCAATGGGTGTGCTCCTGTTTACAAAATCCTATGTCCATGAAGCTGCTGTTAAAAGCAGGTCAGCCAAGATGGCTGCTCCCATAATCATAAAAAAAAAAAAATCTGCAATCAAAAAAATTAAAAAAGGCTAAAAAAAGGAATATTATGGGTTTATCGGGTTTTTAAATTTATTTAAAAAAAGTGGCAGTTTCCCCTTTTAAACGGCACTGCCAAAAAAATTTTTTTTTTTACATTGTGACAAAACCCAAAAATTTAATTTATTTGGATTTTTAATTTTTTTTTTTTAAATGGGTGGTTGGAGTTTTTTTGCTAAATTTTCCCCTTTGTACACTACACTCTTCGACTTCCCAAAACTGTGGGTTATGATTTTGAAAAGCAGTTTAAAAAGGGGTTTCCCTTTTGGTCCTTCTTTCTAGTCGGTCGGTTTGCAATTTTTCAGCTTATTTTCTGCTAATATTTATAAAAAGGGGAGAAAAAAGATTTCCTGTTTAAAATTTCATGTATTGCAAAGTGGCTAGGGATAAACTTATTTATCCCCGTGGAAGGAAACAATAGGCAATTTATTATGTTTTAAAATACTGTTTGTAATAAGAATTTTAAGGTAAGTAGCGTTTAAGTGAGTTTGTCTTTCGCTAGCATACAAAAGATCGTCTCAAAGCTAGAAAAGGACAATATTTTGTATGTAATTTTTAATTACATCGGACTGCAAAAATTCTAAAACAAATCAAAATTTAAAAAAAAAAGGGTTTTCCCGGGAAAATTGATTTTTAAAAAAAATAAAACCTTTGGGGTGTCCCCTTTTAAATTCTGTTCAACCGGTTTTCATGGGTTTTTATTTTTTTAGAATCGTTGACAAAAACCCGGGGGAATCCCAAATTTTCCAAACATTTTAATCCCTAAACAACAAAATTTCAGCCCCCATTTATTTTTCAAATGACTGATGAAAAAGGAAAAAAGGGCAGGTTTCCGTTTTTTTTTTTGTAAAATTTAAACAGGGAGATAATTTTTCAGTTTAAAGTCTTTTCTGATGTATTAGGTTTAGAAAATGAATAATTGGTACTAGAACCCAAAAAAACCCCTTACAAGCAAAATTTTTTTTCCCCGGTTTTTGACATTTTTTCCCCTCGTTGGTGGGGCTGTGGGCCCCTTGAAGCCAGTTTTATTAACGTTGCAAGAAAATTCTTGCATTTCTTTACGTTGTCCAGGACCCCTTTCCCAGTTAGAGGGGGCAAAGAAATATGATCAAGTTTTATTTTTGTGGAATAAAACCGGAAAAAATGCCCTAGAGGCTCCAAATTCTGTAACCAAAAAGTAACACAAAGACATATTAGTTACTTGAATTAAGAATAAAAACGTTAACATACTGGCACAACATTTCAAGACTTTCACTTAAGACCCCTCAAAGCAGTGTAAAAAAAAAAATAAAATAACAGAAGCTTACAAGAAAAAAACCCCAAAAAACAAAAATCAATAACACTTAAAAGAAAAATATAGTATGTTTCATGTAATATGAAGAAAGGATTTTATTTAGCATTCAAAAACCCTGCATTTTGGCAGTAAAGGCTGTCTTTGCTTTAATAAGATCACCCTTTAAAAAGCGGTCGGGAACGTGACATTTAAATGAAATTTTCCTTCTTATTTAAAGCAAGGATTTGACGTTTATGTTAAAAAAAAATTATTTGGCATAATTAAAAACTTATCAAGTATTCTTGTAAAACTACATCAAGCAGCTATAAATGACAAATTCTTGGCCTACATAAAACCCTATAAATATTTCAAACATTTCCTCTAATGTGTTTAGATGTAGGGGGGGGTGGGAGATGAAAAGGACCGCTGACTCGGATATCATTGGGTTGGAGGCGAAAGGGTTGGGCCCCATGTGGGATCTCAATGTGCCCAAATTATAACTAGGGGTGTATACCCCTCCTCTCCCAGTTGCATTTTTTATGGGTTTTAAGTTGGTAATTTAAGGAAAAAAAACAAAAGTCTTTTTTCATCATTACATTTTATTAAGCTCTTCAATATTTGGGAAAAAAACTTTTTTTACTGCCTTACATCCTTATCGAAGTAACAGATTCTCTCACCAGTTTTCCCTTTTGAGACAGATGCAGTGTTTGCTAGAACAAAAAAAAAAAAAGTCAAGGGCCTACCTCCCCCCCCCAATAATAGGGGGAGAGTTTGGGAATGTGTCATATCACAAATTTCTTCATACTTTAATGAAAATTTTAAAAACTTTTTTCCCTTAGCGACCCCCAAAAAAACCAATCAGGGAAGTGAAAAATAGTCTTTGTGTTTAAAAAAAAGGGTTTCTATTGGAATTGTAATTTACTGTATTAAAGCATTTTTAAATGTCCCACCCAAAAGGGAAAGGGGCATACTTCACGGGGCCCCGTCATTTAATAATAAAAATTAAAAATGGGGAGGGGGCATTTAATTGGATGGGAGTGGGACAAAAAATTTTCCAAAACCCCTTTGTTTTAATCATCTTGACAGGGGGTTTCCCGTGCTCTGAAACGCCCGAGGACTATCCGGGGGGCTGAGGGCCTTTCCCATCGACTGAAGGGTCCTGCAGGGGCCCCCGAATCATTTGGGGGCCTATAATTTTCCCCACAGAAACAGGTAATTTTTCGAATATTTTTTAAGTTTTGTGACTTATCTTTTTTTCACATTCTAGAAATCTTTTGGGGGTTGTCGCCTCCCTTAGGAGACCTGTGTAAGCGTTCAGGTGCCTCCAGGGTGTGCTCTGGTAAAATGTATGCATATCAATTATGCGTAACCTTTTAAAAAGCTAAAAAATTAAAGCCTCTTTCTTGTTGCTTGTAAAATATACGTGATGGGTAGGGGATTTTCCTTTTGGAAAACAAATTTTAAATGTAGGAAAGGGGCTGGGCCCCTTTATTTGGGGGGAAAAAAAAAAAAAAAGGATATCAGGGAAAACAGTCCCTAAAAACAACCTGGTAGCGGGGACCCCAAGCCCGGCATAAGTTTTATTCAGTTAAAAAAGATAGGCCCCGTTCACAAAGGCATTTTTTCGCCGCGGATTTTTCAGAGGAAGGGCGATAGTCAATCCCTCGGCAAAAACAGTTTAAAATAAGTAACAGGCCCATTTTCCCATTGGTTTTTAAAGAAAAAACGGCCCCGTCGTTCACACCCCACCAATTTCCGTGCCGGATTTCCGCCGCGGGTTGAGCGGCAATTTCCGGGTGGGAAAAAAAATGGCATGTCAATTATTTTTCGGACGGATTTGGGCCACCTAAAATGAAATTTGGGGTTGGGGAATTTGTCGGGAAAAAACAGTTTACCAAAAAACGTGCCAACATTATTGGGGAATTATTTTTCAACTATTTTCAAGGGTTTCAGGGAAAAATATTTACGATCGGGGAAAAACCCCAAAAGGTTTTAAAAAAACGTTTGAAAATAAAAGGGGCCCGGGGGTGAAAAAAAATGGCCCCCCCCCCCTTTTAAAAGTTTAAAAAGAAAAAAAAATGGGGGAAAAAAAACCCTTTTTTTTAAAAAAAATTAATTTTGGAAGAAGGGAATTTTTTTTTTTTGGGGGCCAATTTTGCAAAAAAAGGGAGGGGGTTTTTAGTTATAAGACAGCGATTAAGAGAAATGGGGTTAAAAGTGTAGCCCCAACCTGTTATAGACAGAAAATCTGCTTTTTGATTAGCCCTTTTTAAAGAAGGGATAAAACAGATTATAAATTTAAGGGTTACCTCTGTGCGCTGAAGACATTGTTAGCGTTAAGGGATGTTCGGGACTTAATATTTCCCTACACGTGTGTTACTTTGTTTGTTTTACTTAGGGAAGAAAAAAAACTTTCAATTTAGGGTTAATTTTATATTCCAAACTACATCACCCCTTTTTATCTTTCACACTTGGGAAAATTTGGGGAGAGTGTAAAAAACCCCTTGGGTTCGATTCAAAACATTTTGTTAAGGGGGGGGGGGTTGCTGGGGGAATTTTCCCCCCCTTTGGCTGTATGGCTACTGAGATTATTTGCCTCAAAAAAAAAGGTGCAGTCGGTATTTTATCGAAAGAAAAATAGTAAAATATTTTTTGAGACTTGAGAGAAAAAAATTAATGTTTAAAAAGCTCTTTTGTAATGAGCATAAATCACCCGAGATTACAAAGCAATAAGGGGAACCAAACACTGAAAGAAAATAACGATGTTTTTGGGGAAAGCATAATAAACATTTTTAAACAATTTAAAAAATAAGAAGGATTTGAGGAATGGGAATATGTATAAAGAGTGAGCCCGCCGCCAATTTCCCAAAATTTGGGGACTTTCAATTTTTGGGGGACTGAGTCATCAAAATTTCCCTTAACCCTGAAAGTTGCGTAGATTGTTGGGGGGGGAACGTACAAAACACCGATCCCCCCCCTTTTATTTTCCCTCAAAATCCTGTCCCCCCGGTATTTTTCCCTTTAGCTCCCGTTTCCCCGAACCTCCCATTATTTTTTGTAGCCCTTTTTTTGAAGGGCCAAAAAATTCTCGTTTCCGGGAAAAGGCCCAAAAACCCCAAAAAACCCCCCTTTGCAATTTTTCCTTTGGCCCAAATTTTTAGGGCCTAACAATTCCCCAAAAAACCCCGAAGTTTTTCCCGGTTGAAGTTGAAAACGCCAAAAATTTCTACACCTAAAATCCCAACCCCCCAACCCCCTCCTCCGTGGGAATTCAAATTGTTTCTGCTTCTGTAAACATTGACATGCAACTGTCGAGTAAAAAACCCTTCTTGCCAAGGGACACCGAAAAATCCCCCCACCCCCGCAAAACAAAATACCCTTTGCTTTAACCCGCTTTTAGGGCATTTTTATGTCCCCCTCATCTATAGCCCTATTCTGACTTTCAAGCTAATTTTAAAAAGGGAAGGGCGGGGGGGGGACCAAATTGCCATTAGCCCCAAAGGGTGCCAACCCACATTGCCCAAACCAAATTAAAAAAAACTCCAAATATTTTTTCCCATTGCTCACAGCCCCCCCGGAAATGGCTTAGGAGAGGGCCCTTAATCAGAAAAACCCCCCATTCCCCCCACCACCAAACCAGGATCATTTTATGGGCTTACCCCCCCAAACCCTTTGGCATCCCCACCACCATCAACCTTTCCCCAGCCACGGGGTTCCCTTTCTCTGGCCCGGGTTTTTAAACCCTTTTCATCCATCAGCACCCCGCCACAAAACCCCAGGGTCAACCAATCTAGTGGGTTTTTACACCCAAAAAGAAAAACTACTAACCCAAAGCCAGACCCGGGAGAAAAAAAACCCCCAGGCATTTTTCCTTGGGATTCAGCCCCGATAAAAAAACATTTTTTGCCCCTTGAAAAAAATCTATACCCCTGTTGCCACAATTTAAGGCTGGGGAATTACTTTTGCCTATCATCAAATTAGTCTTTCAAGAAGCCCCTGTTGTGAACTTCAGTTCCCTTTCTCCTTTTGGGGAAGAGTTCTGGGCCCTCGTCTTCATTCTTTTGGGACAAAAAGGGAAAGCTTGGGGGTGAACCCCCAGAATATCTTCAATTCTACTCCAAATGAATCCGGTGGGAATTTTTTTCACCCAAAGTTTTGCCTTAATTTTAGGACCAAAGGAAATTTTTCATGAAAATAAAGCTACAAAATCCTCTTTTCAATGGCATTTTTTTAAATTGGGTTTACTTTAAAACCCATTTGGGACTTTTGAAAAATAATCGAGAAAAAATGCAGGTTTTTTCCAAGTCAACTTCTTCCATTGCTAAGGGAAACTGATTCATCCCCAAAAAGTTAAAGAAGGGTTTTTTAATGAGACCCTATTTTTAAAAAGTCCCACAGGGTCTATAGGGTCAGCCAGACAAACCCTACCTACAATCAACAAAATGCAAGTTTTTCCCCGGGTTTCAACCTACAAGACTCCTAACGGAAAACGGTTCGCGACCCTTTTCCCGAAAAACCAAAACCCCCGGGGGGACAAGGCCAAACAGTAAACCTTTTTTTTTTACTTTTTTTTCAAACCCATCGGACATATCATGAGGCAGTGCCGGGGCTAAAAGCTCGTGATGGGCAAAAAGGGAAAAATTTTTTCCCCAATTTGGCTGCAAACCTTACCGCCCCAAAACCCTCCCAAACATATAATCAAATTCAACCTCCGTTCAAGTTTTTTTATCTTCAACCGTCAAAAATTTAACCAACAAACACAAAGCAGGACCTCAGCCTACAATTAAAAATCCAATTTTATTTTACCTCTGTTTTCCAAACTTAAACCATTTTTCCAGTTTCAACAAGCATATCCCCCAAGAAAGCTCTTAACCAAACCCTTTTCCAACCTTTTTTAAGACACCTCCCATCGCCTCATTCCATAGGATTCCCGGGAAACCTATGCAACCGTTTTTTCTAATGCTTCAGAGAACACCCATGTTATTTTTTCGAACCAAATGTTTTACCGTCCCAAACTTCAAAATTAAAGGGGCCACCCCAAATTCCTTTCTTTGGGAGACACTTGGGGCAAGCCAGAACGGTTCTGAAAACTTTGGAAAATTCCAACCCGGCCATAACCCTTTTTACGTTTTCATTTAAAGCATTGGGGGGTGGGTGGAAAACCAAAAACCCCGACTCGCTTTAAAAAACCCTTGCCCAAATTGGGCATCAAAGGACTTCCTTTTCTAGACTAAATTTTTCTCCCCTAAAATACTTTAACTAATTTTGCTTGGAACTGATCTTTCCCCAAAAAAACGATGAATGCTACTATCAGATATAATTCTTCTGGAATGTATTTGGACTACAATACTTCCCCAAATTTTAATGAAGCTCTACAAACTGTACCCGGGGCTTCACATGTTTTAAACCACATCAAGCAACACCTCCTGAACTTTTGAAAAGTATCTCCTGAAGTTTGGGCTAAAGGTCCTATTTAGGTCGGCCCTCCTACCAGTCTCCCCCTGTACATGTCTTTTTGAAAAAGGGTGGGTACCCTGCCTCGTTAAACCCCAATATCCCTTTTAAACAGAAACAAGAAACAATCTCTGGAGTCACAAATCAAAACAATTCCCCGGTAATGGGGGAAATCATCCACTGCATTTCTCCCCGCAAATACACCTCCCGGGTTCCCTGTTCAAAAAAAAAGTTATCCCCGGTGAACCTCCAAAATACCATTTGGGTTTAGGACTCAGGAGCATAATTGCGGTCACGGGTTATGGAAACCCCATGGTCCCCAAAAACCTTTGTTTTTTCCCGAAGTACCTTCTTTAGCGCATTCTTTTCCCGTCTAAAGGTTTTTGCAATGTCTTCTTCATTTTCCCACTACACAAAAGGGGTGGGCCCAAAACCCCCTTTGCTTTCACTTTTCATGGTTTCTTACCCACCTGGGAAAGAGGGATGCATTTAAAGGGGCACAGGAAAAATCACCCCCAAACCCGTTTTACTCAAAGTCCTGCAGGAAAATTTTAAAAAATTCTCTTGTGTGCACCTGATTTTTCCAAAATTTTCAATCAAGCTCGAGTCTTCTTCAAAAATTTGGCATCAATCAACTGCAAAGTTTCACAGTCCAAGCTCCAATGTGTTCTAAAAAGTTGTTTCCTCGACATTGCTATCACAGGGTCCCCAAACACCTTCCCGATGATCGGGAAAAAAGCTGGATGCTCATTTCTTAACCAAACAATCAAAACAACTTCAAGGATTTCAGTCTCATCACTTACGTCATCAAGGGGATATCCAATGCCCCAGTCTTATAAATTTTTTATACGATTCTTTAAAGGACATTAGTTAACACCCAATGAACTCCCTTGAGGCACAAGAGTTTTTTTCAAAGCCGGGAAAAAACTTATCCTACAACCGGACTGGGGAACCCCGGACTACTCACAGCCTTTTCAACTCTTCCTATTTGAAAATTTGGCCAAGCCCCAAAGTCTTGACAAAAAAAACATGGAGAGCGTTGAGACCTCTTGGATACTATTTTTGCAAGTTAGATCCTTTGCAGGGGACTGCCCCTACTTGCCCAACTACTTGTGCACAGATTTCTTGAAAAAAACTGAAGAAAATTTTAGGCCATTGGTCAATTTTTTGGGGGCTCATCTATTTAAAAGGGGATCCTGAAACGTCGAAAGCAACCTAAACTCATAAACACGCCTTCTGTAAAAATGCCATTACTGATCCGAAAATTCACTTTGAAAAAATGTACATTTCCAACCCGCCACTCTGCTTCCTCTCTCAAGGGGGGGAAGATGAAATCATCACCAAGATAAAGACCAAACTTGCCGCAATAAACCCTTTTCTGATGTCTGAACAAAGGAGGCGAAACCTCCCCCTTCCTACGCTCCACATCCAATTGGAGAACCCAGACTAGCTTCTTCACAATGGATCCGATATGCGGAGTCAAAGGGTGATTCCATACAGGATTTGCTGTGGGTTTCCTTGCAAGAAACCCCGGGAAGGGTGTATCTTACCTTTTGAGAATGCCAGCACAAAAAGGTGAACTCTGGGCTGTAACGGGAAACTTGTAACTCCCCCAAGAGAAGACCCTGAAATATACACCAACCAGCCTACATGTACAGATAAACAAGACTTTGGGGTAAGGGGCCCCGCGGGTTTCCAGACGCTATGGAAAGCCCATCAAGAATCAAGAAGCCATTCAACTCTGAGCATGCTCTTAAAATTTCCGTCAAGGCCGTTTTGAAGACTAAAGCCCCTGGGAAAATAAACATTGGAAGTAAAGGCACCCACAGACAGATTGTCTGCAAAGGGCCCCAGCTCTCTTCCCAGAGATTCAAAGGAAGCGGGGTGGCTGTATATTTTGGGTGACCAACAAGACGAAGGGAAAAAAAAGGTGAGAAAAGCGAAAGAGAAGGAAAGAAGAAGGTGAGAAGAAGACGAAGGAAAGAAGAAGGTGAGAAGAAGACGAGAAGAAGACGAAAGAGAGAAGAAGACGAGAAGAAGACGAAGGAGAGAAGAAGACGAGAAGAAGACGAAGGAGAGAAGAAGACGAGAACAAGACTAAAATAAGACGAAGGAGAGAAGAAGACGAGAAGAAGACGAAGGAGAGAAGAAGACGAGAAGAAGACGAAGGAGAGAAGAAGACGAGAAGAAGACGAAGGAGAGAAGAAGACGAGAAGACGGTAGGAGAGAAGGAAACAGAAGAAGACGACAAGAGAAGAGAGAAGAAGACGAAGAAGAGACGAAAGACAAGGAGAGAAAGAAGACGAGAAGGAAGACGAAAGACGAAGGAAGAGTAGAAGACGCAGAAGAACACGAATACGGAAGGTAGAAGAAGACGAGAAGAAGACGAAAGACGAAGGAGAGGAAAAGACGAGAAGAAGACGAAAGTACGAAGGTGAGAAGAAGACGAAAGAAACGTAGACAAGGAGAGAAGAAACGAAAAAGAACAAAGACGAAGAGAGAAACGACGAGAAGACAAACAAAGACAAGGAAGAAGACGACGAGAGAAGACGAAAGACGGAAAGGAGAGAAGACGACGAGAAGAAGACGAAAGACAAGGAAGAAGACACGAGAAGAAGACGAAAGACGAAGGAGATAACGACGAAAAAGACGAAAGACCAAGAGAGAACGACGAGAAGAAGACAAAGACGAAGGAGAGAAGAGACGAGAAAGAAGACAAAGACGAAGGAGAGAAGAAGACAGAAAGAAGACGAAAGACGAAGAGAGAAAAGACAGAAGGAAGACGAAAGAACGATGAGAGAAGAAGACGAGAAGGAGACGAAAGAAGAAGTAGAGTACAAAACGAGAAGAAGACAAAACAAGGAAGAAAAGACGAGAAGAAGACGAAAGACGAAGGAGAGAAAAGACGAGAAGAAGACGAAAGACGAAGGAGAGAAGAAGACGAGAAGAAGACGAAGGAGAGAAGAAGACGAGAAGAAGACGAAAGACGAAGGAGAGAAGAAGACGAGAAGAAGACGAAGGAGAGAAGAAGACGAGAAGAAGACGAAAGACGAAGGAGAGAAGAAGACGAGAAGAAGACGAAAGACGGAGGTGAGAAGTAACGAGAAAGACAGTCGAAAGACGAAGAGAGAAGAGACTAGAAGAAGACGAAAGACGAAGGAGATGAAGAAGACGAGAAGAAGAGCGAAAGACGAAGAGAGAAGAAACGAGAAAAGACAAAGCGAAGGAAGAGAAGAGACGAAAGAAGACGAAGACGAAGGAGAAAGAAGACGAAAAAGACGAAGAACGAAGGAAAAGAAGACGAAAGAATACTAAAGACGAAGGAGAGAAGAAGACGAGAAGAAGACGAAAGACGAAGGAGAGAAGAAGACGAGAAGAAGACGAAAGACGAAGGAGAGAAGAAGACGAGAAGAAGACGAAAGACGAAGGAGAGAAGAAGACGAGAAGAAGACGAAAGACGAAGGAGAGAAAAAAAGAAGAAGACGAAAGACAAGGAGAAAGAAAGACGAGAGAAGAGCGAAAGACGAAGAGAGAAGAAGACGAGAAAAGACAAGACAAAGGAAGGAAGAAGACGAGAAGAAACAAAGACGAAGGAAGAAGAAGACAGAAGAAGGTTACGAATGACGAAGGAGCGAGAAAGAAGACGAGAGAGATGACGAAAGACGAAGGAGAAAGAAGAGCGAGAAGAAGACGAAAGACGAAGGAGAGAAGAAGACGAAAGACGAAGGAGAGAAGAAGACGAGAAGAAGACGAAAGACGAAGGAGAGAAGAAGACGAGAAGAAGACGAAAGACGAAGGAGAGAAGAAGACGAGAAGAAGACGAAAGACGAAGGAGAGAAGAAGACGAGAAGAAGACGAAAGACGAAGGAGAGAAGAAGACGAGAAGAAGACGAAAGACGAAGGAGAGAAGAAGACGAGAAGAAGACGAAAGACGAAGGAGAGAAGAAGACGAGAAGAAGACGAAAGACGAAGGAGAGAAGAAGACGAGAAGAAGACGAAAGACGAAGGAGAGAAGACGATAAGAAGAACGAAAGGACGAAGAGAGAAGAAGACAGAAGAGAAGACGAAAGAACGAAGGTGAGAGATCGAAAGAAGACGAAAGACGAAGAAGAGAAGAAACGAGAAGAAGACGAAAGACAAGGAAGAGAATACAAAGACCGAAGGAGAGAAGAAGACGAGAAGAAGACGAAAGACGAAGGTGAGAAGAAGACGAGAAGAAGACGAAAGACGAAGGTGAGAAGAAGACGAGAAGAAGACGAAAGACGAAGTGAAAAAGACGAGACAGAGACGAAAGACGAAGGTGAAAGAAGAGAGAAGAAGACGAAGACGAAGTGAGAAAAACGAAAGAAGACTAAAGACGAAGTGAAAGAAGACAGAAGAAGACGAAAGAACAGTGGAGAAGAAGACGAGAAGAAGACGAAAGACGAAGGTGAGAAGAAGACGAAGAAAATACGAAGGACGAAGGTGAGTAGAAGACGAGAAGAAGAACAAAGACGAAGTGAAAGAAGACGAGAAAAGACGAAAGACAATGAGAAGGAAGACGCAGAAACGAAAACAAGGTGGAGAAGAAGACGAGAAGAAGTAAGGAAAGACGGAAGGGAGAAGAAGACGAGAAGAGACGAAAGACGAACGGTGAGGAAAAGACGACAAAAAAGACAAAGGAGAAGAAGACAAAGACAAGTGAAGAAAGACGAGAAGACGAAGTGAGAAGAAGACGGAAAGACAAGGTAAAAGACGACAAAGACGAAGGTTGAAAAGAAACGAAAGACGAAGGTGAGAAGAAGACGAAAGACTAAGGTGAGAAGAAGACGAAAGACTAAGGTGAGAAGAAGACGAAAGACTAAGGTGAGAAGAAGACGAAAGACTAAGGTGAGAAGACGAAAGACTAAGGTGAGAAGAAGAAAGACGAAGGAAAGAAGAAGGTGAGAAGAAGAAAGACGAAGGAAAGAAGAAGGCGAGAAGACGAAAGACAATGGAAAGAATAGAAGGAACAAAGAAGAGAAAACAAAACAAGATGCATTGAATCCAGTGTTTAACCTGTTGAACTAATCTCAAACAACTCAAACAAGCCCGAAAGGAAAGGAAAGTTGGAGGATTGGAGTCCGAGATACACCAAGATGGATTCTAGAGGAAAGACAATAGACTTTGTTTACCTAAAAGGGCATTATATCCAGCTGTAAAGTACAATGGGCTCATGATACTACCCACAGAGACTACCCAGATGGTTTCTTCAATGAACTAGATATAACTACACCCAGAATGCCTTAATCTTCCACCACGAGACAGAGCCATGCTAGAAGATGTTGAAATATCCAAATACTTGTAACCCAGGAGGACTGATGCCAACACCAAGGAAGCATTTGACTAAATCCTCTTCACGATCCAGATAAACACATTGAAATTACTCAAGAAGGAAAATACAAGTATGTTCTAGTGTGGTGGATTTCTCAGGATGGCTTGAAAGTCTACCCAGATTACCAACATTACGTCATAACCCACTGTGAAGCAACATATTGACTGAATGATATGCATATTTGGTATCCCTATGTTATTAAATCTATCCATTTGACTTGCCCTCCACTGCAGAAGTACCATAGACATTTGGAAACTAGTAGGCCTGACCTCAACCTGGCACACCCCCTACCATCCCGAATTCAGCAGGAAAGTGAAAGAAAAAAAAAAACGACCCCGCCCCCCGCCCCCCACTCTAAGAACGAAATTCTGAAGGCTAGCAAAATAAACATCTCTTCCTGGCCCAGATCCCACCCATTACAACTCTATTCTGTCAGAAATACCTCAGACAGCCCACTGGTCTCACTCCTTATGAGATAGTATTCTCAGCCCGCCCAGATTAAGAGGTTTCACACCATAGCAGTTTGATGCAGGGAATGTTAGCCTTGCAAAATTGTTATAAATCTGTGGTATGAATTGAAACTAAGTCCATGCCATAGTGTTCTCCTCCATTCCAGAACCGACTCTGATCAAAGCTACGATCTGTGACTTTGTGTGGGTGCAGAAACACGTCAGAGACACTCTTGAGCCCAAATTGACCAGTACCAATACTCCTGGTGTCCCAACCTCAAATGAACTTAAGGAAGACCCACCTGGTGCATGCTTCACACTGCAAGAAGTGACTTGCGACCAATAAAGTCAGTATGAACTTTTCCCTTATCCTTTCATATGTTTTCTAGTCTGATGTGTGTGAAAATGAAAGAGGGCCAACCAAGGGGGTGCCCGATGAATTCAAAGCTAGGATCAGGTCAAAGGGTTTGAATCACATTACGCCCCAGAGTAACAGATCAACAAAAGTGTGGACTAGATAAATTACATCTATATGATCTATAAGAGGTTAATAGATCTTACACCCGAGAATACTTACAAGGTATAGCTGAATAGTTTAACGCCACCTCCATCATGACTCTCCAGATCATATGAGGTTAAGAGATTGTAAACAATCACAATGCCACGTGCCGGGACTGCTCTGAGGTGCACCTGGCGGTCGTTGGTCAACAGACATCCTTACCATCAAAGGCTCTGCAGGAGGCCGGCGTTGCTTGGTTACGCCCCTTGAGAATGCCTGGCAATGGCTCAGTGGTTCAGACACCCCATCCACCTTTTACCCTGCTAGTCCAAGGAATGACCTTTACCCATTCATTGTTCCAGTTTAGAGAAGAGCAATCAAACATCATTCCACGCTCTAGGGGGAGCATAGAACAATTTTGATATTTTTAGGGGGGATGTCAAGTTTGTAATTTAAGAAAAAGCATCAAAAGTTCTGTTTCATCCAGTACATTCTTATTAAGCTCATAAGAGAGTTTGTTAAACTGCTTATTACCGTATACATCCCTTACAAGTACAGATATCTCTCACACAGCTTTCCTTGAGACAGATGCCGTGTTTGCTAGAAACAAGAAAATATCAAGCCTACCTCCTCCCCCCAATAATAGAGGAGAGTTTGGGAATGTGTCATATCACTAAATGCTTCATACGTACATGCAAATTATAACTTGACTCTAGCGACCGCCAATTAACCAATCAATGTAGGTGATAAAATAGTCATGTGATTAAAAAAGTACCTATTGGGGAAAGTAATTTACTGTGATTAAAGCAGATTTCAGTGTCCCAGCCAAAGCGTATGGGGTCATACTTCTCGTGCCGGCTGCCGCAGAAATAAAAATAATAATATAATAATAGATAATATAAATCGGAGAGGCAATTTTAATTGGATAAGGGATGGGACAAAGAATATCACTACCCTGATTTTTAATCATCTTGACAATAGCGCGGGTGAGAGAAAATAACTGTAGACTATTAACCACCCTAACAATGGAAAAGTGCTTTTAGCTGCGTAAACTAAATCTAGTTATCAGTCTAGTGTCTTTAGGAGGTAGACGCTGCACTGGAGGTCTGCTGCATTTTTTATTTTAGTTTGATTTATTTATTTTCTCCTTCAGGTGGTGATGGAGCCTCTGGCTCTCGCCTACCAAGCGACAGTGCATGTGTGTGGTCACCATGCCGATGATCCCCCCCCTCCCCCCTGGGGATCCAGGAGCCAGTCAGTCAGTATTTTAGCTGAACTCAAGATCCGCCTCGTGCTGCTCATCCGTCCCCACTTACCGCCTCCGCAGTTTTTTTCTTGAATTTGGTAGCCCCACCCGAGGGTGCGTGGCACTGAAGGGGTGAGGCCTCAACGCCCGAAGACGTTGGACAGATATGTATTCAACTCCCCGGCAGTTCGGGGTGTAGCCATAAAAACTTTGCTGCCTTTTACTTACTGCCATCCTAGCACCTCCCGGGGCTTTGTGCCAGGTGTATCCTGCCTAATCATTTGTCCCTTGTCACAGGTGCAATGTTGTTATGCCACAGGACTGCAGCTATTTTGAAAACAGTACATACACTTATTCAGGCTTTATCACTTGGTTGGAAGCTTGAGGTCAGGTGAATCTTGCTCCTCTGCTCTAGGGCAAGAGAATTGATTCACCTATGCATGCACCTAAGGCTATTCCTTGTTTTACAGGTGGTTGAGGAAGATGGGTGACCTGCACTGTACAGGATAGCACAGTCCAATTCTGCTGTGCACGTATGTTTTTTTATGTTCCCCATAGGTTGAGTGGAACAATGGTGCTGGGGGGGGGGGCCATGGAGGTTTTACTCTGCTCTGCAGAAAAGTGTATATACTGTACAGTGCTCCTATAAGGGCCTCCGCTTGGGCTCTGTTACTTTTTACCTTGCTATACAAGCATCGGATCCCACGTCCTCCTGGTGTGGCTCGGAGATACGGAATACCTTTTTCACCAGGGGAGGTCTCCCACTCGGGTGAAGTGGACAAGCACTCATCCACCGTATTAGGAACTCGTGATCCCCGCAGGCTGTTATCAGCCCACTTTTTGAAACCATGGTAACTGATTACTTCCCTTATGTCTATTTCCTGATGGTCACAGGGATCTGTCGGGACACGGGAGTAGATATGTGTCCCTCCCTCTCCTATCTAACAAAATCCTGCTGCGGGAGATTCTCCGAATCGTCCTGCTTAAGCCGGAGCTGGTTTAGGCACAGACTTTTAATAAGGCCGGGCAACTGTTGGATTATCCAGGTTGCCCAAAGCGACCTAATGGGTTGTGACAGGGTCCCATCTTTCTAGATCCGTTAAAGGGGATGCAGGCCTGACATTCCTGGCCCGCCCTCTATTGCCATTCCCTTTTTTGGGAATTTGGCATCATCATCCTTGCTTATGACCAAGCTTTTTATTGCAGGGAGATGCCTTCAACACTCTACTTCTTTGGCAGAGGGTGGGCTTGGGAGATCCTTCCCACCACAACAATCTAGAGCAGTCCTGAAGGCCCAACAACAGTTTTCAGGATCTCCCACAGAATGCACTGACAATAATTAAAATCACCCTTGCAATGCTAAGAAAATCCAGAAAACATGACCCGTTGGTGGGCCTTGAGGACTGGAGTTCGGGGGACCCTGATCTAGAGGACTCTCTAGGTCATGGCCTCTGCTGCTTCTATGTCTGGCCGGTGGGCTTTACACTGCCCAACCAGGCATTGTCCATTGGAAGGCTTGGGTCTCCTACCCAATGCACTCAGTCTTGTCATCACAGCTGTCATGTATCAACAGTATCATGGTTTATGTGCACCATGGGTCACAACCTTTTTTCCGCACCATCGCCATGGCCCCATCCTATTTCACAGGTTTCACTCTGTTCTGGTATCGTTTAGGCCTGAACTGGCAGGCTAGATTTATATTTAGGTCATCTTAGCCCATGGTCCTTCCCAGGTGGTTCCTGGGCATTGTCCTTGGCACAAATGTAGTCCAAGTATTCCTTCCACCAGCTGGTCATTCTGCTTCCATTCCAAATTTGTGGTGATCTCAGCTAGGGCTGGGGTCTGCTTTGCTACTTCTGGGAAACTTGGGGTGCTCCCTTCATCATGGTCACCCAGTTCAGGTTCATTCCTATAACACCACTGTGGTGGCGAATCATGATTGTTTCAGAGGCGTCAGGAGCAGGCTTCCTGGGAGCCTCAAAATTCTTCCACTGGGCGGAATGTGGGGTTCCGTTGGGTGCAGCGATTCATTAATTCACCTTGTGCTGGTCTGCCCTTTGGTCCTCCTATTCCCTACTTCCTCGAGAGCTCAAATGACTCAAGAGCAAAAGGCTGCCAGCCACACACATCTCTTCAGTTTGGTCCCACATACCAGGGTATACAAATCTTGTTGCTTTCCCTCCTAAAGTACTCTATTCCATTCCACTTTGCCTCAGCTCCGTCTTTCGGCATGTAGGTTAGAGCCACAATTTCAGAATGGTGGTTGCCAGTTTCCCGTGGTTTTAGACCATACTTCAGGGTTCAAGCCACAGCCTGCCACATTTGTTTTCATAGCAGAAAACCTTCTCAACTTAGGTGAGCGCATTTTTTACCCCATGGAGTTTTGGTCTAACCCCCCAAAACTGCTTTCAGGCAGGACTGAAAAAAAAGCCTTGTTGTTTTCTCTTGAAAACATCGAATTCGCCCCAGTGCATTTTCAAGAAAACCTGCCCCTTCTCCCATCCTCAGGACAAGACTTGTTTTGCAGGACCTCGCTTGTTCCGCTCCAACTGTTGATAGCTCCATCCAGCCGTGGACCTGGAGTCTTGTTTGAATGCCATTGTAATTCTCTCCCTAAGGTGGTATACACAGCCCATCTTAATGAGGACAGAGTGCGGACCCTTATTTTGTCCCTCTCCCTCGCATACTGAGGAGGGGTCTCTAATTTGTTGAGATGTTGTCGGGGTCGTGTAGATCTTCACCACCACCACTGAATGATTCAGGCGTTCCCATTTGGTTGTTACAGGGGTGTCTGCACAGAGAACAGGATTCAGTCTGCAATCTTGAAAATCTAAAGGTCCAGGGGGTTTAAAACCCCTCCATCCAGGTCCCCCATTCATTCCACTCGGTCGGCGCTTCTTGGATTCTGGGCCCCCAAGCTTTGCTTTCCCTGGTCTGCAAGGGTTGGACCTGGGGTCAGTTTTTACGTTTTTTTTCTAACTTCTACCTATTCTTGCCTTGTCGGACCCCAGACCTGCAAGGGGACCCCGCAGTGGGTTTTTGGGAACAGATTTGCACCTCTGTCTTTCAAATTTTTTACCCACCCTTATTCCCAAAAAATATGCTTTTGGACATCCCAGGGTGATATGTCCCCCAACAATATTGATGACAAATTCAATTCCAATTTTTGTACTGTACTTTTGTACTTCCCCGTTGATTAAAGGGGGAAGGGGGGGGGGGGGTGGAAGACCAGTCCTTCCCTCGCTGTATTATTTTTTTTCCACGATTCCCATCCGGCATTTTCTCCTCGGAATCGGACGGTGGTTTACCTACTTTACTATGGCTTTTGTACCAACTGATTAGACTGGTGTCAAGAGGAGAGATATAGTCTGTTCAGGCAGAGCCAACACGTTTGGTCCTGCCTACTGTCAGCCTCCTAGGGCGAGGGCCTATACCCAAGGTGCTGTGTCCCCCAATGAATCAGATGGGAAAAGGATTTTATGGCGAGTACAAAAATCCGAATTTATTTTAGTATATCCAGCTTTCAAATCCTGCATTACAATGGCTAAAATCCACAACAGATGAGGTATTCTCCAGATATTTGTTATGCTGTGATTCCGTAACATTTAATTGAGCCTACCAGTAGCGGGAATAAAATGTAACTCATGTACGGAGCGAGTGAGATGTATAGGGTGCCAGATGAAGTGGGGGCCACCAAATGAAGTGTCTTTTTCTTGAAAACCGTCAGCACTCCAATTATAGATGAATGTTTTAAAAAGTTTATTTATTGATCCACGTCACCAGAAAACAGCACCAGTCTGTATAATCAAAACACCAAAGACTGCAAAAATAGCAAAACGGTCCTTCCTCAAGCTATATATTACTAATCACTGTACGCAATCTTTTGAAATTGAAAAAGTTCCACAAATCTGGTTACTGAGAAGATTCTCCACAGTCCCTTGCCAGCTCCTTCATGTTCCCTGTCATCAGATAAGAAGTGAAGACAGCGCAAGCGCAGCCAGATCAGCTCCTGTCAGCTGCTGGTCGTGTCTAATGAAAACTTTTAAGTTTAAATAAGGGCATGTAAGGAAGGCTGTAGCTCTCATAGGCTTCACTTTTTGTAATCACATATATTTAGAAAAGTGATTAAATACCCATTTTTGAGGATCCCGCGTCAACATTACCTTGTGGCAAAACCCCTTTAAGAATTGACATATCAGTTATTTTTATGGCCATTATTGCATCCAAAAATCGGATTGCAATTATGCTTGTGAAATACGACTTATGTGAAAGACAAGGCATATTTTACATTATATTCAATGTAGGAAGATTTGAAACTTGCATGAAAATAATTTTGGACCGTTTCCCAGCACGTGAAAAGCGTTAAAAATGGCCCAAGAAAAGCCGTGTGAACATACCTG
>JAODAL010008986.1:0-113749 GCA_025379985.1 Phyllomedusa bahiana
TGGAATATGCTTTTCTTTTGGGACTCGGTTTAAGAAAGGGTAATGGAGCTAGAGAGAGTAAAATACGAGCAACCCCAAACTGATAAGGGGAATGGGATCTTAGTTATGAGAAGAGGTTAGTAGAATTAAACTTATTTAGTCTTGAGAAAAGAGGCCAGGGAGAATGATAAAATGGCCCTACAACAAATTTGGGGAAAGTATTTTGTAAAGCCCTTAAAGACAAGGGGGAAAATTTCCCTTTTTTGGAAAGAAAAAAGGATTAATTCAGTGGGGGTTTCAAGAGTTTCAAAAAAAGGCTTTGATAACTCCTGAACAAAAATAATATTTTACGTTTTTACTAAAAAATTTGTCCAGTTGAGGGACAATTTTGGGAGAAAAAATTAAATATTCTTTTTGGGAGATTGTTCTTTCTTAGGGTTGAGCGTTTTTATCAACAAAGTTGAAATCGGCCCCGGTTTTTTTGTTGTGGATTTTTTCGTCAGCGATAATTTAGGTTAAAAATTGCGATAATCTTTTTATATCGCCCCATTTTAAAGCGTTCCTGTTTTTTGGGAAAGCGCAAATGTTTAGAGAATAAAGCAGGGTGAGTGTGTGGCGAGTCATGACGGGGTGTAGGTTGCGTTGGTGGAAAAATACTGCCCGGGTTTTTTAATGAACAGCCCTTCTGTTCTTCCAGTGTGTGTCAGGTCTTAGGAGTAGGCGTGTGCTCGGCTCTGTCCAAACAGTAGGAATTGAAAACTATTTTTTCAACAGACAGTTTTGTTTTTTACGTGAAATTGAATTAGGTAGATTAGAGATTTGCAGATTTTAGGTCTTAGGTGAGAATTTTAAAGGGCTTTAGCCTGAAAAAGTACGGGGGGGGGAGTGAGGGGGGGGGGGGCGGGTGCGAACAAGAAAGTTTTTTAAAGGAAGGGGTATTGTGGGATTTAAATACACATTGCTTTGGCAATGGTTTTTATTATTAAAATTATTATTGAATGTTGGGCCCCTGAATTTATTAGGTTCAAATCTTTTTTTAAAAGCAGGTTTTTTTGTTGGTGAAAAAACTCCCCTTTTATTATCCTATACATTCAGATAGGTTTTTTTTTCATTTGGAGGCCGTTTTGTTGATAGAGGCCCCAATTGCACTTAAATTTGAATACAGCAATTTTGTAGCCCTGCCGGTGTTTTGATAGGTGAAAAATAGTTTTATTATCCGTATAATTTCAGATAGGTTTTTTTTCATTTTGGGCGCAGCCCAGCTTTTTGATGAGCACCTTGCACTTAAAAATGTGAATACTGAAATTTTTTTTTTGATTTGAGGGATTTGTTTTAGTGTGTGATTTCCCGTCTTTTAATAAAGGATTCCATCCCTTCTCAAATTTTTATCTTTTGAACATGGAGCGAAAGCGGTGGTTCGGCAAAAAGGGGGGGGGTGGCAGGGGGTAGAGGTACGGGGGGGGAAGGTGTTTCCCTTCGTGTGGAAATAACACGCATGCCAGCGGATGTCGGTTGCAGGCCGGGGTCTCAGTAAGAATAGGTGAATTGTTCTTCAGTGGTTAATGAAACTGACCCAGCAGTTTACTCCTTGTCTCCCAGTCACGGCCACAAATGTGTCATCGACCCGTCCAAATGAAGCGAAGGACCCCAAAATGTCAACTCGTTTTCCCCCACCATGTGGATAATCCTTTTGTGAAGCTTTTTGGCAAATGCGGGGGGGTCAAAAAGGAATGTTAAAAGATCAGGGGCCCAGGGATGATTTTTTTTGTTGACGCCCCAGTTATGTGCCATAGGGGAAGAGAAGGAAGGGTCAATGGCAAAACCCCGGGGCGGCGGCACGCCTTGCAGTCCCCTCTTGTTGTGCCCGGCTCCTGGATGCAGAAAATCAGGACGACAAGTCACCTTGTTTATGATGTGATGATGATGAGACATTGCGGTTTCCCTCGTGGTCTTTTCCGAGAATTTGTTTTCAAGCGTTATCACTGGCGAGGAGGAAAGGATGGGGTAGTGTCAATAGGGGCCCCCTCAAGAAGGGGGGAGGGGGTCGCCGAAAATCCCGCTGATATTTCAGCGCCACGGTCAGCGGAAACCCCGCTCTGCTTATGCCGTCAAAAAGGTCCAGGACCCCCAAGCCCGGGCCCTTTTGAGCAAACCTTGATTCACCGCGATGTTTATGCGCCTTTGCCGTAAAAGATAAGTAGAGGCAAGAATTTTAGGTTTAACCCCACCAAATGTCTAGTCAAATGCAGCGAATGTGAGTTGAAATGGAGGCAAAAATTGGCCAAAAAAAGGGGCGACGCCGGGCTTCCAACCCCTTTCGACCCTCTGTCTCCGCCTCTCCTCCTCCCCCACAAAGCGTTCCTCAGTGAATGTCTTCGAGTCTGATAAGGGACGCCCCGCTTCCCTCCCCGGCCGAGTACACCAGCCCCCCCGGACCCCCTCCCACCCCCTTTTCTTCCCCCGTTTTAGCCCGCAGGTGCGCGGCAGTTAGAGCCCGCTTTTGTCTTCAGGTTTGGACAGAAGAAAACTTTAAACCCAAACATCCAAAATTTTAAAAACCGAATGTCGGTTGCAGGTTTTGGCCCTTTGGAAAAGTTGCCCTTTTCCCTTTTTGGTTTCTATAAAATTTTTCACAGGGAAGAGTTTACTAGAAAATATAGATAAAATATAATTTTATTAATCTAGATATTTAAAAAAACTTAATACCCCAGGGGATCAAGCTGTGTCAGGAATTGGGAGCCTTGCCTTCCTTGCAAAAACCCGATACGCAATTATTTGTCTACCCAAACATTGTCCCCGAGAGGTTTGGGTAGGGCCCAAAATGTTGGGAAATTTTTCAAGTAAAGGGGTATCTTTTTTTTTATTTTTCCCGTTAAAGTTTAGGGGAAAATTTGGGTAAAATTTTGGTTCAGTCGGGGCCGTTTATTGGGGCGTGTTTTACCCGCTTTTAGGTAGGGTTATAGACATAGTGAGGGTATGGGTTAAATTGTTCCCCCATCCCTTGCTAATAGACCCTTTATTTGCCCGTCCTTGGATATATTGGTTTGCGGTTTTTTCTGTATTGGGGGATTTTTTAAGCGTGTGGGGTATGTCGTTTTTTTTATATTTAGATTAAAAAAAGTTATATTTTTTCATATTATTTTTGTAAGCCTTTTCCACTGTGATAAAAATTTTATATTTACTTTTTTGGGCGCTGTGGGACGGGCCCTTAGTCAGAGTACATAGGGGTTTTTTGTTTTTAAACCCTTTCCGTTTTGGGGGCCCCAAGATTTTTTCCCGCAAAGCCCATGGCCTTCCCTGCCCCCAAATTTTCCCGGGATCCCGAGAGGAATTTTTTTTGCCAAAAAAGCCCCCCTGCCCGGCCACCCACTGTTTCATCTAAAATTTAAAAGGCGGGGGTTGTTTGACCCTCTGCCCGGGGAAAAAAGTCCATCTGCCCAAACCGGGGAACACTGGACAAAGAAAAAGCAGGGCCCAAGGCCGCTATATTTGTGAAAAGTTCACTGAGTGAGCGGGGTTTGGATGTCTTGGTGGTGCCCGGTGGCTTCAGGCTCGGGCCCGCTCTTTAAAACTGCAGGGGTTGGTTGCAGGGCTTTTTCCCCCCCAAAGCCCTTGGGGGCATAAAGGGCCCCAGAGAAACCGGCCCGGGTTGAAATTAATCTGTTTGGAGACCGTCCCAAAAGGTCGGGGGAGCTGGGGGGACGGCCTCTCCGCAAGGGGACGAGCGCTGGCGGGGGGTGACAAAAACCTTGTGCCAGGAAAGGGGTGGTGTGGGGAAAACGGGCGAAAATCTGTGGCCGTTAAGATGGGTTTGGGCCCGGAGCACCCCCTTGCCTGGCCGGGTCATGACCTTATGCCCAGAAATTTCAAAAGCGTCCCCGGGGTCTGGATGCCTGTGGGGAAGGCTCGGGGTATGGTTCGAAAATTTCCCCCGGTTGCCCCCTGTTCCCATCCCCCGGGCCCTGCTTTGAAAGGTCAGCTGGGAAACCCCCCGTCAACCTTTCTCATAGTTGAGTGGCAAACGTTTGGAAAATTCCCCCCTTCCAATGCTCCAGCGATTGTGGAAAAGAGGCAATCCCCTTTTACGCAGAAACAAAGTGACAAGGACTGACAAGAAGCATTTGCGGACCTCGGGGGGGTTTTTGGGGAGCCCCCGAGAGGGGGAGGCAGGGTGAAAGAGTTTCTGCCCCTTTCCCTTCCCCTTTTTTTAAAAGAACCCCCAAAAGGGGTCAGGGGGCCCAATCCCCTTGTAAGATGAGCTTTGGGTGGGGATTTAGTTTTAAAAAGATCGTTGGACTCTCTGAAAACATCAGGCCCCCACCAGCGCGGGAGGGGAGAGGGGGCACAGATGGGGGGACAGGGAAACCCTTTTTTCTCTTCGTCAAAATCCAAAAGGGCCCCGACAGTTTCAAAATTTTTCGGTCTTATTGGGGTAGGGGTTTTGGGGGTTCCAGGGTTTGTGCAAGGCGGCGCATCGGCTCCGGGGGTTGCACCATTTGAGGCAATTTCAGGGGGGGTTTTGGGAAGCTTTCCCCAAGAGGAAGCGGAGGAGGAGGAGGTTTTTCCCTAGACACAAACGTTACGCGTCCCTCCCTTTGGGAAAGAGGTTGGGGGGAATTTGAGAGGGGAGGGGGGGGAAAAATGAAAAAAGACCCCATTTTTTGATATTTCCACTGGCCCCCAAGGGGCCCCTTGGGAAAAAAGGCCCCATCTCTCACAATGAGGTTTGGATGCTCCAAAATTTCCCTCCAAACGGGTTCCTCGCATTAAGGCCATCAAAATAAAACAACATTTTAACTGGGTGGCCCCTCCTGGACCCGAAAAACAAAAACCCAGCACTTTCCCTTCCCCCCAACCAAATAGAGATTTAAATTTCCCGGAAATGGAGACCTTGCTGATTGATCAACTGGAGAAAATCTGTTGCGTCTGATTCAGGGTTCTTAAATGCCCGGGTTTTGGAACAACGTCAGGGGAGTGGCCCAGCAGTGAGTGCCAAGTTGCAGTAGCGGCTTTTAAGGGCCAGGGGAAAAAGGGGGCCCAAAAAGAACCCTAAGGGTGACCTTTTGGAAATCTTTGTTTCCCAAACCTCACCAACGCATGCAATGAGGGCACTTTTACCAACCCCACGAGCCCGTTTGGGGAATCTGGTGCACGACTATCTGGTTAAAACACCAATTTTTTTGGGAATGTTTTCCCCGGCCCCAATCGATTTTCCTCGGTACCCAAAAATGGAGGGAAAGGGCCCCCGGAGCTCGCTCCCCACGCCATAAGAGGTTTTTTGCCCTCCCCAGCACCCCGCGTATTTTTTGGGGGCGGCCTTTTCAGCCCAGGGAAAGGGGGGGCCCATTACGGGAAAAAGGCATCCGGCTTTCCACGAAAATTTTGGGGGTTTTGGTTTGCTTAAATCAATTGAATCAGGCATGGATCTTGATGATTTTTGTGGCCCCCCAATTCCCGAGGTCACCGATTTAGTTGGGGTTTCTTTTTTTCAAAATTCCCCTCTTAAAACAGGAAATGGTTTTTGGGAAAATTTTTTTTTTAAAATGTTTTCATTTCTTACTGCAATTTTTTATTCTCAGTTCCCAAAGTTAATTTTGCTGGTTTTTTCTGTGAGGGACTGTTTAAAAGGCAGCAAGGTTTTTATGCAAAACCGTATTCCATTTACTATTCATCTTTAAATTTTTTTGCATTGTCAATGGTTTTGGGGTATGTTTCTGTGGATACAGCTATAATCTTTGGGCTTGGAAAAAAGAAATGTGGCTTTTTTAAATGGCATTTTCCCCACAATTTTTAAAAGTGGCTTGAGAAGTCATTTTTAATTTTTGGGGGGGGCATGTTGTTTGAAATGCCCCGCAAATTTTTACGGCCTATTATAAAAAAAAGTTTCTAACGACATTTGTTTTTCAAAAAATTGTCAAAAAGGGTAAAGGGGCATGTTTTTAAATTTTTTGGGGGGTTTTTTCTGTAAAATGCCAAACTTTGCTACAGGTCCCATTGTAAAAAAAAAGTGGTTTTTAACAAAACATTTGTTCTTCAAAATTGTCAAAAAAGTGGTCAAAGGGTGGGTGGGGCTGTCAGGAAAACCCGAATTGGTTGGAATTGTTTAAAGGACACTATTGCCCAAAAAGGGTTGTTTTTTTTTCAAAATTTTTTAACAAAAGCTTTGCAATCTCTGTATTGAGGGAAAAAAATTTAATACAATTAAAAAAAGAAAACAAAAAAGTGGGAGATTCCATCCTATTTTAAAAAATTTTGTTTTCTTTGAATTTTAAATACTAAAAAAAATTGCTGTACAAAAAAGCTAGGTAAAATTTTTCCCTTTTAATTTTTTCAAGGGGGTTCAGGAAAAAAATTTACCAGATGTAGGTTATTTTAGAGGACAAAGGAGTATGGAACACGGAAGAGAACAAAGAACAGAGACCAAATTTCCCCAGCCGTTGGTTAAAAAAAGAAAAAAGAATTTCCAAGGGAAAAAAGGGCACCTGGGTGGAAAAGGAAAAATCAACCCCCAGCTTTTCCCAAATGAAGGGTCAATTGGTCAGCATCATACGGGGGGCAAAACGTTTTCCCGGTTTGATGTTTTACCCGAGGAAGGCTTGAGGTCTTACCCCCACTTCCCCTTTCCCCCACTCTGCTTCAGCCGGGTTTTTTTTCTTTGCGTGTTCCCTAAGGGGTTTTTTTCTGTGTTAATGGGTGACGGACGCCAGCCTGGGGTCTTTATGCACCCCCTGTAAATCCGGCCCCGGCAGTGGACCCCGGTTGTTAACAGATGGCTTTACGGCGCACTGGCTCTCACCGTTAGGGGGAAACAGGAGGGGCTTCAAAATTTTCTAAAAAAAAACCGATTTTTTAAAAAGGTGATTTTTGTGGGTTAAGTAGTGTCAAAAAGGGTTTCCCGGGGGGACACAAAATTTCAAAATTGAGGCTTTTTAAAATTTTTTTGGGGTGGGGGTCACTATGGGGTCGCCCTCTTTGATTCCAGGGGAGTTGTCCCTACATGAAAAAGGATTTGGGGAAAATTAAACCCAATTTTAATTGATTGGGTGAATCACTCTCAGAAGCCCGGAGGGAAATGTTTTTCTCAAAAAGGGAAAGGGGTTTTTGGGGGGGATTAGGACATTTTTTTTTTACTTATGGGGTGTGGGCGAATTAACACATCTACACATGTAAAAATTACCTTTTTTAAAAATGGGGGGGGGGTGTTTGTTGTTGTTTTCACACTTGAAAAAAAAAAAACAAAAAGAAATAATTTTAAAAAATAATATAAAAAAAATTTCCCCCAAAAAAATTTTTGTAAAACAATGGGCGGGACCTAAAAAAATTTTACTAAAAGTTTGTCACTGTAAGAAAAAGATAGTGCCCTTTGTGACTTTTGGGTCAAAAAGGGTTTTGGGGTCTTTCTGTTTGGGTTTAGGCAGGTATAGTCAAATGTCCAGTTTAAACTAAATTTTGGGGGTTGGAAAAAAATCCTTTTTCCGGGGACTTTTTAATTGGGGTTTTGCAGGTTTGGGGGGTCATGGGTGTTTGGGCCCGGCAGGTATAGGGAATGTCCAGTTTTAACTTTAAAATCTGGGTTTAAAAAATTTCCCTTTTTCCCGGGACTTTTTAATTGTGGGTCAGACAGGGTTTAAAGGTCATTCTGCGGTAAAAGGACAAAAACAATGTACTTTAGTTCAACTAAAATGGTGGTTCAAAAAAATCCTTTTTCCGGACTTTTTAAATTGGGGGGCAAAGCGGTTTGGGGTCATGTGCTTTCCAGGACAGGGATATTCAATGTCCAGTTCAAGTAAAATGATGGTTCAAATCATACTGCCTGTCAACATAATCGCTCATCACTATTCTCTCCTTATGAGATCCATGTCTTCATCAGTAGGGGAAACTAAGCTTAAAAATTTCCTATCCATCTCCCTTCATCCACCTCTTTCCCCACCCTTGGTTGAACTTGATGGATATATATCTTTTTTCAACCATACTAGCTATGTAACTATGTCAGGAGATTGATACTGTCTAAAATATGGGCAGCATGACATCTTGACAGGTGTCTTGTTACAAACAACTATGTTTTACTTTAAAACACTACAACGTTTCTGAGCAAATATAGCTTAAAAACTTGCTATTTCATGCTGCTCATGGTTCAGAGAAACAAAATATTCCAAAGGTTTCCTTTAAATAAATCTTTATAATAACTTCTTTTGTTTGTTTGGGTTTTTTTAGACTGCATTGTAATATCACATGTGAAAGTCACTGTAATTTTTCCCCACTGAAGTCAGTGGAATAAAACCGTGGCAAAACCATCAGAGCAACAATTTATTGTGGTTTCAATAAAGATTTTTTTTAATATCAGTGCATGGAAAGAATTTAAGGAAGAGAAAAATGTACCACAGTAGCACATTGAAGCAATATGACAGAGGTGAACAAACTATGGACTTTTTAGCAGCCAAGAAGAAAAAACATTCATGAACAATTGAAAGCAACCGTAGCAGTTAGACACTAGCAGAACATTTGTAGCAGCATTGACTATATGTTTCCTAGGATTTATCCAGCTCTGCATTGCTTTAAATTACAACAGTAGCCAAAAAACATCAAAAGGCATGCACAGGCTCAGCTGCTTATGTAGTTTTCACATCAAATGAAAGAGGTCATATAAAAATTGTAAAATAAAAATGTGTACTACTATGAGCAGTGCACGTTTTTGGGGTGGTCCGAACACTACACTGGAATCAGTTGAGGTGTCAACACATGTCACCCCCTCTCTCTAAGGGGTGGTTATGAGTGGTGCAAGAGAGTCAGAGGTTTGCAATAAATCAGTGCACTTTTTTAACCCACCTGTACATCCTGGCCGGGAAGGTGTTCCCGCAAATGAACATATAGTTATATCCTGGACATTGTGCAGCCTCACAGACGGAGCTTGCACAATTGGAGCATGGAATCAGCTGTATATTGCAGCTGGCCCTATGCTCTGTCACCCACGACAGGAGCTCACTCCAGGCACGGTGACTTTACCTCTATCTGCATCGGCAACTCTGGAGCATAATCGTGGCGTGCCGTGCTCTCCCTAGCAGCCTGGAAGCCTAACAAAGGTTTCTAGGTTGCCTGGGATGTTACCACGCCCGACCGTGTCCTGAGGGCTCAGCCGAGCATAGTGATTGACATTTATAATGCATAAGAGTACTGCTATGTACTGGTATGCATTTGTAACAGTGATGTAAAGATCACTGATTCAAGTCCCCTATGGGAACAAGTTAAAAAAAATGTTACATAGTTACATAGTTTGTAAGGCTTTAAAAAGACAAGACGTCCATCCAGTACAGCCTATTTTGCTAAAGTGTTGCTAAAGTGTTGATCCGAGGAAGGCAAAAAAAAACCCCATGATGTAGAAGCCAATTGTCCTTGTTAGGGAAAAAAAAATTTTCCAACTCCAATTGGCAATCGGAAAAAAACCCCGGACCCCAAAGCCCCTCTGCAGAATCCTAGACACTATAACATTTTTTTATTATTTCAATCGAAATGCATCCAAACCCTTTTTTAACTTGGTTGAATTCACCCGACCATTTTTTGGCAAGGGGTTCCACGTCTCACTGCTCTAACAGTAAAGAAAACCCTTTTATGTTTATGTATAAACTTTTGTTCCTCAAGACGTAGAGGATGCCCCCTTGTTCTGATACAGTCCGGGGTTAAATAAAAACTTTGGGGAGATCTTATATTGACCTTTAAAATATTTTAATATTTATTATGTTCCCCCCAGCCGTTTTTCCCTAAAAAAAAAAACCCCAATATTTCTAATCTTTTGGGTATTGTGTTCACCCCCTCCTTTTATTATTTTTTTTTGCCCACATTTGTACCTGTTAACTCTACAATGTCTTTCCTGTACATGGTGCCCAAAAAATGTACACATTTTCCATGTGTGGTTAACAGTGATTTTTTTTAAAAAGGGGGAATAATGTTCTCATATGTCATTTTGCCCCTTTTAAAATACCCATGATCTATTGGCCTTTACAGCTGCTGTCGACACTGGGTGCTACAATTAAGTTTACCCCGTCCCCCGGATTCTCAAGTCCCTTTTCCCTGACTTTTACCCAGCGTTTTTTTCCCTTTTAAAATGTAGTTGCAATGGTTTTTCATCCCATGTGCATAACCCTTTCATTTATCTGTGTTAAAACCTTTTCTGCAATTTCTCTTTCCCAGGCCCCCCAAAAATTTTCCAGAAACCCCTTTGTAATAACAAAATTTCTTTATTTTTGTTGATACTTTACGAGCCTTTGTATCATTTTGCAAAGATCGTTTTTCTGCTGTGCAAAACCATACGTAAGGGGTCTTTTAAAGAAAATGTTTAAAGGGTGATAGAGGGCCCAAACTGACCCCTGTGGGGACCCCCCCCAGTAACAGGGCTCCCCGTCTGGGGTATGCACCGTTAAATTTCCCCCCTTTTTTTTTTCTATCTCTGGCCAGAAGCTTACCCCCCCTTGCACACTTTTTTCCCCCCCCAAGCATTTCATTTTTTCTTTAAACCAAACCTTTTTTGTGGACCCTATCAAATGCTTTAGAAAAAAACTTTTTTATATGACATCCCAGTGCCTCACCCCCATCCCGTTGAACTAACTTCCCCCAAAAGAAGTGAAGAGATTAGTTTGACCGAACCGATCCTTTAAAATCCATCTGGAACCGGGGTTATTTCATTTATTTTCAGTTTAGATAACAAAGGGTAGCAATTTTTCAAGAAAAACCCTTTAAACATTTTACCCCAACGGGGTTAAACTTTAAAAGGGGCCCATAGTTTTTTCCCGGGGTCACTTTTTTGACCCCTTTTTGAATTAAATTTGGCCCCCCACATTTGCTATTTTCACCAAAACTTTTGGGACCCACCCCCTTTTTTAGACAAAACCATAAATATTAAGAAAATTTGGGGGGATTTTCTAGGGCATCACTTAACCCCTTAGGACACGTTGGGGGTTTTAAACCCTCAGGGGCCTGGGGGTTTGTCTTTTTTTGATCTTTTTTAAAAAGGGTGCATTTCTTCCCCCCCCGGGGGTTTGGGGGGAAAAAGAAACCTTTAATTTGGGAAAGTTTCCCTCACCCCTTCTTTTTCAAAAGGGGGAAAGGGGCCCTACCCTTGGTAAACACAGGGGGAGGAAAAAAAAAGTTTGTGGTTTGCTTTTTTCTCGTCCCCCTTCTACGGGTCTCTCCCTCAGTGCTTTTGGGGGCCCAACTTTTTCTGTTTTAATTTTTTTTACTATTATTTTATTTAAAAAAATTTTTTGGGGTTTTAGTTTTACTTTCTATGGCAAAAAGGGTTTTCTGTCTCCAGTTTTTGTTTTCCTTTATTTTTTAAATTTTCCCCACACTTTATTTTTTTTCCCTATAGTTTCTTGCCCCTTTTTCCACTGCCCTCCTTTTTTTTAGTAGATGAAACGTTTTTTTTTTGTTTTTTTTTATTCCCTCTTTTCAAATTTGTTGATCCAGATTGGGGTTTTTCCCGTTTTAATTATTTTATTTTCCCTAAAGGGATTTTTACCTTCCCAAAGGGCACCTTGGGTTTTTTTAAAATATCCCATTTTTTATTTGTTCTTTCCATTTTTAAAAACCCCTTTTCCCATTAATTCGGTTTTTTGGGGCCCCCCCTAAGCAGAATAAATTAGGCCCTTTCCCAAAATTCAGTTTTTTTTGTGGCTCCCCGACAAAAACTCTAAATTGGGAAAGGGTAAATGGAAAATTTTTTTTATTTAAATCATTTTTTCTTAGATGCCCCCCAACCGAAACCCTTTTTTACTCGTCAGGGGCTATTAGTCCCAAAATTTAAATCCCAAAAGGGCCCTTTTCCCCTTTGTCGGTTCCTGCACCATTTTTGGGAAAAAGGGAAATATCATTAATTTTTGCAAAAACCTGTTTCCTTTTGGAGCTATAGGTTTCAGTTTCCCAAAATTTATTTTCCCGGATAAATTAAAAGGTTTCCTAATAAACAAAACCCCATTCTGTTTTGTCCCCTCATTATTTGGGGCCCAGGGGAAATACCTCTTCTATGGGTTTTTTGTTATATTTGGGGGGCCTTAGCAAGGGCCCCTTTGTATTATATTGTTTCCTCCATGAATATTTACCCCTAAGATTAAATGTTTTTATTTTCCCCTTTTTCTTCCCCCCCAGTGGGTTTGGTTAAAGGGGGGGGCGGATTTTAATAGGGAAAATACCCCCTCCCCTTTTTGGGCTTTCGATCTTTTTCTAAATAGACTGTAACCCGTAAGTTAACCACCGTCGTAGTCTCGTGAGCCCTGTCTCAGTTATCCCCACTATGTCATATTTTTCTTCAGCAATTAACAAGTGAAAAAAAAAAAGTAAAACAAACAAAAAATAAAATAAAAACACGTACATCTCCTAATCCCCTTTACAAATGCCAATTGCCAAAAAAAGCTAAAAATAAAGTATGCATAGCGGAAATGGGTTTTTTAAAACTTCGATTTTTGAACACCGTTTAAAAAAAAAAAAAAAAAGGGAAAAAACCCCTCAGAGAAATGAGATTTTTCCCTTTATTCGCTTTACAAAAGATTTAAAAAAAAAGCCCAAACAAAAAGTATTTAAAAGTGGTAAAAATAAAAAATTTTAGTTTATTTTGCCAAAAAAAAAAGGGGAAAAAAAAAAAAAAAGTTAGGGCTATCAAAAAAATAGTGTTGGGATAAGAAATTTTTTGAAAGTGTTACAAAAATAAAAAAAATTTAAAATTTGGGTTTTTGCCATAATGGTATGGACCAAATGGGTAAAAGTTTTAAAAAAGGCACATATATGCCGGGTGGGGGGTGGTTAAGAATAAAAATACCCCCAAAAAACTGGGTTAAGGGGGAATTTTCAGTTTTTTTTTTTTTTTTCTACCCCTTTTCCTCCAAAAAAAAACGGATTTAAACGCGTTCCCAAAAAATCTTTTGTCCCCCAAAAAATTGTCCAATAAAAAATGTTGCTTTTTTCCGCAAAAAAAACAAAACCCCAACAGCTCTATAACAGAAAAATTTTAAAAAAAACCCCTTTTAAAAAAAATTTTTGGAAAAAACTGTGGGGGGGTTTAATTTAAAAAAATTACCCTGGATTTTATTTTTTTAAGGGTGGGGTTTTCAATAGGGGTTTGTTTTCTTAGGGGTGTTTATTAAGTTTTAGCACCTTAGGGTGTCTGCAAACCTGAAATGGCACCTAAAGAAAATCGTATAGTCCAATAGGTGCTCCTTCTACTTTGAGGCTTCTGGTTTAGTCAAATAACGCACTAAGGCCACATATGGAATATAATAAAGAAAAAAGTAGTGGGACAGCGTGACACGGACGGCCAGGCAGTAATAATTAAAAACAGCACTTTATTCTGTTGTCATAAAAAAAGAGTTTCAATTGCAGGCATATCAGAAGGCAGAGCAAAAAACATTAAACACCCCGTACAGTCTGACGTGTTTCGGGCAGGTCCGCCCTTTGCCGTAGCACGATGACATATGAAACCTTAGCATATTTATTACATAAAATCCATAAAATCATTTGACTCACCTGTTGGCGTCTTCCCGGCATTGGGTTCATAGTAACCGAATGATGTAACCACGTTTTTTGGCCTACTGATGTACTGGCATTTGGAGAAAGAAGATCTCCTAGGGTTTTGGACTTTTTAGTTACAATTCTCACACCCTTTGTTAGTATTTCATTAGTAATGTCATAATCTCTTAATAGAGGCAGGTATTTGTAAATGATGTTTTTAATTTGCAAGAATTGTTTACTGTATTTGAGAATTAAAAAAGGAGAAGAAGTTGGATCATTCTTATCTTTCAGAGTGGAACCAAGTAGTGTATATCTTGGTTTTCTGGCTACAATGGTAGATGCCCTATTTAGTATCCAAGAGGGATAACCTCTTCTTTTTAATCGTGAGGCTAAATGAGAATCAATATAAAAGGGAAGAACAACAGATAGCCTCACGATTAAAAAGAAGAGGTTATCCCTCTATTAAGAGATGATGACATTACTAATGAAATACTAACAAAGGGTGTGAGAATTGTAACTAAAAAGTCCAAAACCCTAGGAGATCTTCTTTCTCCAAATGCCAGTACATCAGTAGGCCAAAAAACGTGGTTACATCATTTGGGTTTTTATCGATGTGGATCACATCCGTGCAAGATGTGCAATTTTGCCTTCCCATGCAAAGTTTTTTCTAACACAACCAATAATGCAAAGTATAATATCAAACAGTATATAAACTGCAACTCAAATGCAGTGGTATACATAGTTAAATGTAGCACATGTAATATTCTGTACGTGGGATCAACTATTAGAAAACTTAAGGTTAGATTCCTAGAGCATTTGAGGGATGTCAATAATCCCCCAGAGCGCATCAGATCTAATGTAGCAAAACATTTTGTGGAGAGTGTCATAATGGTAATGTAAATACGCTGCAGGTTTTTGGTATTGAAAAATTTTTTAGACATAAAAGAGGAGGTGATCTAGAAAAGAGATTGAGGGATCGTGAGGCATACTGGATTCTTTCTTTGGATACTATGTTCCCGGAGGGCCTCAATTTTAAAAGAGAAATATTATTTCATTATTAGTTTTATTTACAACCAAATTGTTTTCTCTTTAGCCATCTTTTCTGGTTTATTATTATTGTTACTTGCTTTGCATGTACATTGGGACATTGTAACACCTTGGCTTATTTCCCGGCGTATCACTTACAACCATTTAAGTGTTTATCCACGGCGCATGCTCTGGTATTTGCCATTACCAGCTTTGTGTTCTCTGCTGGTGTTTGCGCATGCGCCCCTTCCGTATATGTGATTTTGTTCTTTTCCCGGTTTGGTAGCGATACGTATTTCCGCTCCCATTTCGGTTACTATAAAACCCAAACGCCGGGAAAAGACGCCAACAGGTGGTCAAATGATTTTATGGATTTTATGTAATAATATGCTAAGGTTTCATATGTCATCGTGCTAGGGAACTAAGGGCGGACCTGCCCGAACGCGTCAGATGTACGGGGGGTGTTTCATGTTTTTTTGCTCTGCCTTCTGATATGCCTGCAATTGAAACTCTTTTTTTATGACAACAGAATAAAGTGCTGTTTTTAATTATTACTGCCGGGCCTTTCCGTGTCACGTTTGTCCCACTTTTTTTTCTTTTATTGTCTTTATACATGTGCTGGACCCGGGACGTTGCGGTGTTTTGGACAATGGCCCCCCTGCATTACAGGTGAGCTGATTTTTCTTTTTCATGTTGTTCACATATGGAATATCTCTAAAAATGGCAGAATCAGAGGAATCAATATTGAGTTGCATTTCCCTGTTATCATCTGTTATGTTCCAGTGAATAATGGATAAAAATATGCTGCCCATTCAAAGCCACATCAGAACTGGACTGTGTTGCAAATTTTCTTGAAATAAGAAAAGACTACTACTAAATTTATAGGCCCCCTAATGTCGTAAAAAAATAAAAAGACATTTAAAAAATTATGCCAGTGTACAGTAGACACTAGTTTTAAACTATTTTGTGTGGTATACACACAGAAAGTTTTGAATTTTGAAAATAGCACATTTTTTCAAAAGTTTCACAACATTTTGAATTTTTTCACACACAAACAAGGATTGCATGGACCAAAATTTCTTACTAACTTAAAGCAGAGTGTGTCACGGAAAAACATTCTCAAAATCACATGGCTAGGTAAAAGTATCAAAAAGTTATTCCCACCCAAGGGGGAAACATGTCAGATTTAAAAAAATGGGGCTCTGTCAAAACTGTCTGTGGCGGTAAGGGGTTAATGGAAGAACACCAGTGCAGAACAATATAGGCAATACACTGAGTGGCTTCTCCAGTCTCCTCCCTGGTAGACAAAGGGTCTGGGCTTAGGAAAGGACTGAGCTAGCTTTCCCACTCTCTCTTAGAAGGCTGGTATGCTGGCTGGCTGAAGTACCATGGTCTATGGCTCAGTCATCTGGCAGATTTCCAGGATCTGTGGCTTGGTATCTTTAGATTCTTCTTTTGGTCACCCAGACAGTCTGGCAGATTCTCTACTGCTAACCACTGGTCTCTGTTTGTAGAACCTCTAAGAGCTCTGATTGCCAGTCTTTTATACAGTTTCTAGATGATCTAGAACCTGCTAATGGAAGGGGTGGAGTGGAAGAGCATAGCCATTTCAAAATCATGTTTACAATTTCAGTATCTCATGCTTACCTACTCTCCCAGATTGTGTGGGAGGGTCTTGTAAATGGGGGTCCCCTCCCACCCTCCTGGAAGAGTTGGTGAAACCTCCAGCAACCAAAAGAATACGGAGGGTTCTTTAAATAGTGGCGACGGATTAGCGTCATGTGATACTGCCTCAGAGCCACCAAGTCCAGCTGTGCAGCGCCCATGGCCTTTTCGGGAAGTGTGCACTGCTGGGAGGAGGTCCTCATGGCAAGAACTTACCCGCTCCCTGCTAATGTGCAGCTTCCAGTGTCTTCAGGCCTTTGTCTTTTTTCTGTCTCCTGCCCTATGCGGCCTGTCACCTACCGCAGGAGGAAGGAAAATGGCAGAAGACGAGCTGCAGGAGTTGTCCCTGTGGCCCTTCTCCTGCCTCCTGTGGCCTGCCCCCTCCAAAGACAGCAGACTGGGGGCAGTAGTTGCTTCCTGTCTCCTATCCCCTGCTATCTTTCTCCTGCAACTGCAGAGGGTAGGAGGCAGGGAGCAAAAGTTGTCCTTTGATCCTGTCCCTTGTGGCCTTTCTGCCCCTTGCGACCTGCCCCCTGCGGCCTGTCTCCTGCTGCCACAGAGTGTATGAGACAGTATGTGGAGGGCAGGAGTTAACCCTTTGATCCCTGTCTCCTGCCTCCTGCGGTCTGTCTCTGGCAGTCTGGCGGGGGGGCAGGAGTCAGGCCGCAGAGGTCAGAAGACTTAGAGCAGAAGCTGGACAGCCTATCCAGTATTCAGGAAAGCTGGGAGACACTCCATCCCCAAAAGATGTCACTGAGTTTTCCTTTCATGGAAATCTGGGTGTAACCTGTGGTCTATGGGTGTCACCCAAGTTCCCTGCACGTTGAATAGACAGCCTATGTATTTGTATATGTGTAATGTTTATGTTTATTTACAGGTTTCCATTCTGGACTACTTGGGATTCGATGGACTACGTCGGATCAACCTTGGATCTATTTTTTTGTAAAATGGTTAAAAAGGGTTGTTGTCGGAGTATTAATTGGAGTAAATGTTTTTTTCTGTGTTTTGTGCCTGTTTTTTCCATTTAATTTGTGTTAGTAATGGAGGTGTCTCACAGATGCCTCTGTTACTTTTGTTGGAGCTTGGTGTCAGCCGGCAGTGGTTTTTGTCACCACAAGGCTGATACAAACCCCTTGTCACTATTGCTCAGTACCCAATGCACCAAGAGTACTGGAAAGAGCCAGGTACCCATCAGAAGTGGTCCCTCAAACGGGATGGTCCACTTCTGGGGTGTCTGTGGGCTGGTATTTTTAGGAGGGGAAGAGATCAGTATTTATGGACCTTCCTATTCTGATAGTATCAGGTTGCAGCTGTCGGTTTTACCTTAGCTGGTTATGGAAAATGGGGGGTCTCCACATTGTTTTTCTCCCAAAAATATTTATTTATTGGGATTTAAAAAAAAAAAAAAAAAACATCTACTGTAATTATTACAGTGGGTGGCCATTTTTGGATTCTCAAAAACTAAATTATTTTTTTTTTCAAAAAATGAAAGATGTGGGTCCCCCCATTTTCCATAACCAGCCAAGGTAAAACCAGCAGCTGGAGCCTGAAATTATCAGGATGGAAAGATTCATGGATACTGGTGCATTCCTACCCCAAAAAACAACAGCCTGCAACCGCCCCAGAAGCGGACCTTCACATTAGATGGTCCACTTCTGATGGTAACCCGGATCTTCCCAGTATCCCTGGTGCATTGGGTACTGGGGTAATAGTGACATGGGGTTAGTTTCAGCCTTGTGACGACAAAAAACACCACTGGCTGACACCAAGCCCAAGCGATAGTAATAGAGAGGCGTCTGTCAGGTGCCTCCATTACTAACACAAATTAAATGGGAAAAAACAGACATAAAACACACAAAGAAAAATTTTATTTAAATAAAAACTCCCCAACAACAGCCCTCTTTCACCATTTTATTATAGAAATCAATCCAACGCTGGTCTGATATAATCCAAAGGGGAAATCTGTATAAAAATAAAAACATTAAAAAGGACATGACAGTGCTAAACTCCATCTTCTGCAACCCCTGAAGATCATTCCTGCAGCTGATCTTCTAGGGATGCAGAGTTTAGAGTTCAGCTTGCACAATATGATTCTGGGGAATAGCGACCACAGTCGCAAAACAATCTCACTTCTTCCCCCCAATGAGAGTGTGCCTTTTAACTGTGCACTGTACCCTCTCTACCACCATTGTGTTATACATCCTAGTACAAGCACAGAATACAAATCCCACCTATCACCCCATGAACCCACCACCACCTATCACCCCATAAACCCCCTACCAGCTCCACCTCTCTTCCCTTACCCCCTTTACCTTCAACTGTTACCCTATAAACTTCCCACCACCTCCACCTAACACACCCCACCACCTCCACATAACAATCCATAACCTCCCTAACCTCCCCTAACACACCATAGCTGCTCACCTCCTCCTATCACCCTTTAACTTCTCCACCTACCACCACCTCCACTTTTCACAGCATAAACTTCTAACCTCCATCATAACCTCACAAAGAGGACATGGTTATGCAAATTGTGGGGCTGCACATGTAGCGCCGCAGCTACAGACCTTCCTGAAGGCCACTTTCAAAATATGGCAAGTATACTCACACATTTGTAAAGAACTTCCATTCTGGCCTAAGTCAATGAATCCGCATCTTTTCCAGACACTGCAAAAGTCACAATGTCTAGTTTTTCTCTCCAAAACTCAGCGGTGTATCTTCTAGCAAAGTGGAAAATGACCAGCTTGTCAGTCGATAAGTAACAAATCTCAGAATCTCCCAGTACTGGCTGGCTATGTGTTAACTCTTCTCACAGTGCAGATGATGCAGTGCACATAAACAGAACATATTATAATGAACAATTTAAACTGAGTTTAAAGTTTTCTCACCATGCTGTTTCACAGAGCCACAGGCAGCTTCAAATTTACACTGCTTCTTCAGGCTGTGGGTGGTTCCATAGCAGTGATTAACATATCAGCTTTTTTATTCTTAGCTGAGCCTGTTACAGAGAGATACGTGCAGGAGATTTAATCTGTAAGTAAACACTACAGACCTGTAATGAGTGAAAACAATTGCTTTTCAAAAGTAATTAATCTAATCTTGTTAGAGATAAAGACTGTTTCTCCAACCATAGTGACATCACTCTCTGCTCTCTGTCTAATCAGGAAGAGAGATATGGAGATATCGGGCGACATGTATGATTTATGTCGCCCAGGCGCCACTTTTTTATGCGCATTATATTAGTGTAGAATGCGCCTGATTTATGAACCCACTCTACTATGGGTCATAAATCAGGCACATTCTAGCACATAAACAACATTTCTGGCTCAGGTAAACCACTTTCAAAGCAGCAGTAATGCAGCAGTAATGCGCCTGGAATTGCTGTACTGAAGCTATAAATCTATAGCTTTGTACGGTTCTATTGTGCCCCGCCCCCCGAAATCAGGTGCATTACAAAGTGCCGCAGGCGCTATGTAATGCGCCTGATATTGGCATGCGGGAGTTTTAAATCGATAGCGAAAGGGGCTGCACTGGATGTCAGGCTGTAAAGACGCCAGACGTCTGCCGCAGCCCTGTTCACACATGTCGTCCATTATGTCTAATCTAGTGTACTTGTGTGCACTCAGAGCAGATAAAATCTCATTGATCTCTTGACCAGTGCAATATCAATAGAGCAATGTATTTAGAAAAATTCTCCATTTACCTGTCCCCAAATGTTGAAAGCTAATCATTGTAGTGAGAAAACCCCTTTAACAATATAAAACAGTAAATACGTACATAACAGTATAAAACATGATACCAGGATAGTAAGGTGTTGATGGCTTTGCATAGTACCAATAGGATGAATCTCCACAGTCGAAAGTACCCTTGTTCTGCAAAAATACTTTTTGTTTGGCATAACTAACTTTTTCTTAGGAATACCAAATTCTTTATCTTTTGCTTTTTTACTTATTTAAAAAGGGTTTGCAGTCTTTTCTAAATGTTTTATGATGTTCTCAGTGTTTTCAATTACATTATAATTTTTGCTTTTCTCAGGTACTCCTAATATAGAAACATGTACTTCCTTCTTAGATGTCAGCTTCAGCTTTGAGCTCCCAAGAAGAAATCCAAATTGCCTAAAGATACTTTAAAATTAATGGGAATAAGAAAATCATGACTTTAAACTTGAGACTGGCCAAAACTATGAACAAAAAATTGGCCCTTAGATGTTGTTTGTTACCCTTTTTTCCTATGGAAATGTATTTACTTTATAAACATAATATACAGTATAATGACAAATATATTATAAAATGCAGCAATTTGACTTAATAAGCATTAATTATCTGGTTGGCAAGTAATTAACTTATAATAGTAAAGTTTCAGTAAAACAATGATGGCCAGATCATTTGATTTTTGGCATCAACCAATTACAAAAAAAAAAACAATATTCTTCGCTTGCAACCTTCCTTTGCAAATGATTCCTTAGTTTTTAAGGTTCTTTTCCTCTCTTTGGATATAATTATAGTGGGAGTGTGATCCTTTTGAAATCATTGGAATCGGTTTCAAAATGGATCCGCTATTACTGTCACACTTCTGTTAGGAATAAACGGCATGAAATTACTGTAAAAAGCAGCTTTTTTACTTGTGCCTTTTTATACTGTCTCTTTTGCCCTTTTTCTTTAACATTCATTATACTGATCTTTGCTATTATTTGTTGAAGCTTGTATTAAACAAGTATTGCAACACATGTGGACCCAAAATAATTTACTTTGTCAATTTGATGCTCAAAAGTTTACATACCCCGGCAGAATTTTTGCTTTCTTGGCCTTTTTTCAGAGAATATGAATGATAACACAAAAACTTTTTTTACACTCATGGTTACTGGTTGGGTGAAGCCATTTATTGTAAAACTACTGTGTTTTCTCTTTTTAAATCATAATGACAACCAAAAACATCCAGATAACCCTGATCAAAAGTTTACATACCCCAGTTCTTAATGCTATGTATTGCCCCCTCTAACATCAATGACAGCTTGAAGTCTTTTGTGGTAGTTGTGGATGAGGCTCTTTATTTTCTCAGATGGTAAAGCTGCCCATTCTTCTTGGCAAAAAGCCTCCAGTTCCTGTAAATTTCTGGGCTGTCTTGCGTGAACTGCGCACTTGAGATCTCGCCAGAATGGCTCAATGATATTGAGGTCAGGAGCTTGAGACGCCCACTCCAGAACCTTTACTTTCTTCTGCTGTAGCCAATGACAGGTCGACATGGCTTTGTGTTTTGGATCATTGTCATGTTGGAACGTCCAAGTATGTGCCATGTGCAGATTCCGGCTGATGAGTGCAAATTTGCCTCCAGTATTTGCTGATAACGTGCTGCATTCATCTTTCCTTAAGTTTTGACCAAGTTTCCTGTGCCTTTGTAGAACACACATCCACAAAACATCAGCGATCCACCTCCGTGCTTTACAGTAGGAATGGTGTTCCTTTCATCATAGGCCTAGTTGACACCTCTCCAAATGTAATGTTTATGGTTGTGGCCGAAAAGTTCGATTTCGGTCTCATCATTCCAAATTACCTTATTCCAGAGGTTTTGAGACTTGTCTTTGTGCTGTTTGGTGTATTGTAGGTGAGATACTTTGTGGCATTTGCGCAGTAATAGCTTTCTTCTGGCGACTCGACTATGCAGCCCATTTGTCTTCAAGTGCCTCCGTATTGTGCATCTTAAAACAGTCACACCGCTAGTTTTCAGAGAGTCCTGTATTCCAGCTGATGTTATTTGTGGGTTTTTCTTTGCATCCTGAACAATTTTCCTGGCAGTTGTGGGTGGAATTGACCATGGTTTGGTTTTTACAGAGCCCCTGTTCATCACAGTTTGAACACTGCTGACTGACATTATCAATTCCTTGGATATCTTTTTCTATCCCTTTTCCTGTTTTATACAGTTCAACTACATTTTCCCATAGATCCATTAACAATTCTTTTGCTTTCCCTATGATTCACAATCCAGAAACGTCAGTGGCTGGATGAAAGATGCAAGAGTCTGTCTGGATCCCAGAAACTCACTCAGCTTTTCTGCACACACCCTGATTACAAGCAAACAGGTCACAGATGAAGATGTTACCTTTAGCAGCCATTCAAACCCATTCGTGTCAACTTCTGTGCATGATATCAGGCCAAAATCACCAGGGTATGTAAACTTTTGATCAGGGTCATTTGGATGTTTTTGGTTGTCATTATGATTTAAAAAGAGAAAACACAGTAGTTTGACAATAAATGGCTTCACTCAACCACTAACCATGAGTGGGAAAAAAGTTTTTGTGTTGTCATTCATATTCTCTGAAAAAAGGCCAAGAAAGCAAAAATTCTGCCGGGGTATGTAAACTTTTGAGCACAACTGTATATATGAAATCACCTTGTGATAACGTAAATAAGCTAAAATAAAGCACAAAATTGTATAACAAATTGTTTTTTTTTGCAATTCAGAAGCTAAGAATTTGTCTTTACTGACCAATAATGTTTGATAAAATTAAACTTCAATCTTGGCAGTCCAATGAAAATTAACTGATTTTTGGCAAAGCTAAGCATACATAAGTTGTAAATTACAGACCTCCAAACTACTTTTTAGAGTCACAAATTTAACAGGTGGTTGTAAAGAGATTGTCCAGTGGAAAAAAAAATATTATAATCTGTATCTCCAAAGTTAGGCATTTTTGTAATATACTTGCATTAATTTTTCTATGGGTTTCTTGCCGTTCTATACTACTTGTTTGATAACAGGAAACTTCATTAGTTAGCTGTGTTGTGGTTTATGTTTTATTACAAAAAGACCAGATAAGGATTTGTCATTTTTAAGGGCAGCTATTGACACCACAATTATTTGGTCCTGCCTCTCAAAGGGTTCCAACATGCATTGAGACTGAGTTATGCATTGAGTGAGATGTAACTTGAAGCTCCTGGGCCCCAATGCAAAAAGTGGAATTGGAACCCCCAGCTACTATGTGTTATTTATATTAATGGTGTCTTCCTATGTGACAGGAGAGCTTTTGGGCCCCCCCATGCTGCAGGACCTGGTAGCGACTACTACCTCTTCACCCCTGATTGAGACTGAGGTTGGGAGAGAAAAAGACAAAGCACAGCAAAGAATCTTGGGAACTATAATTTTACAGGGCAAAGGGAAACCACTTTCAAAATGCTGCTGATCAGTTGCAGATAATGGAGGCTACAGTCAACACAGATAAAGCACGAAACAACAAATTAAATCACAGGTTGATGAATGAAGACTCTGGCAGGCCAACTTAGAAAATGGGGGTTTTGGTTCTCCAGACAACTCTCTAAATCCATATTAGTTACAAAAGAGAAATTTATATCTAATTTATCTCTGAAATTAGTTTAACATCAAAGAGTATGTCACCAAATATGCATCCTCTTCAATGTACCTTTTTACATGCTAGAGGTCATTTGTTTTCATGGCCCATCAGTATTTCTACATTAGTCATTGTTTTTATCTTCTGAAATCCTTACCAAAATGCATCCACACCAATAATATGCTAATTACATGTAGATCTATAGGGTACCCTCACTTCAGTGAATGAATCTGAAAGTGTAAGCATCTGTCCTGAGACACCAATTTGAACATGCAATAGATGGCTGTTTCTTACTGCCATATGTCAAATATAAGTTTCCACTCCCAAACCACCTGGCCCACCTCTGAATATGCAGTGATTACAACATTATTAATAAAAGCTAGCGCACTTGCAAAGTTTAAAAACTACTGATGGGTGTCAGTTCCAGAAATAGGATCCTTAATGTGTATTTATATGGCTGCCAGAGCTGAAACAAGATGGTGGCACGGAGGAAAAGAGATAATAATGTGCCAATGTTAAAACTAGTTCTGCTATTTTTTTTAAATGACAGATGCATTTTAAAAGTATTAATAATTCACAACCAATTCCTAAAAACTATGAATGGAGCAACCCGACTGAAAATCTCAGCAGAAAAGTAATGGCCAGTTGGAGATGCTGGGTTACAGAGCTGCATGCTACATGACCAGTGTACCATCCAGCTTAATGGCAGACCCTCTCTAAGGTGAAAATCATTATAGGTGCTGACCTGGAATATGTCAACTAAATTCTGCCATATTTATTTTGGGTTGTTCTTCATTTTGAAAAAGTTGTCATTCTACCATTGTCAATTACAACACTATGATTACACTTTGGCATACAGTATGTATTAATGACATATTGATGATATCCATGTGTATTCAGTACTGCAACGTATGCGTTCTGTCCTTGCTATCCATAGCCTGTGTGAAATGCTTTATATGTTCACCCATCTTGCCACTCTGATCTTCAGTCTGCAACCTCCTCCCCCTTACTATTGCTCTCAGAGTAAAGAGGCAACCAGGAGCAGTACTTTGACAGATTTGTTTTAGATTTTGCAGGACAGCCAGCCAGGTGAAGGACTTAGGCTATGTTCACACGGCTTAACTGCGGGGCGTAATTTCGCCCCGCAATTATGCCGTGTGGACGGGGGCGGGGCGGGAGCGGGGGAGGGAGCGGGGGGCCGGCACTAGAAAGTGACCTGTCATCTATCTCCCCCCTCGGCGTATTCGCCGATCAGGGAGAGGAGACGTAATGAATAGTTCTCTATGAGAACTGTGGATTACCGTAGTTACTGGGACGGATTCAGCCCGTAATTACGGACTGAATTACGTCCCAGAATAAGCCGTGTGAACATGGCCTTACACAAATTCCACAGCAGAAAAACGGTAGTAAATATTTAACCAAGTCTGTTGACAAAGTTAAATAATTTTGCATTTAGGAAGTAAATGAACAATAAAAAGTCACAAGTATCCATATCCTTTAATATTTAGCCTCAAATCCTGAAAGGAGTATAGAAGACACACAATTGTAAAATATTTTAACAAGTCAAGTGCATAAACATTACCCTTCCTGTGCTAGCTTTTATGTATATATGAATTAATAGCGGTAGTGTATTGATTATTATGCAAATTCTGGCAATTAAAATGCAGACAAAACCTTACGGCTATATTAAATTAGTGTTACATTAGGATAAGTTGTAGATCATGAATAAAGAGTATGGAAAGTGCCCTGATGAAAGGCAATAACAAGAGATTACCTTTTTATGAACAACAATAATGTGATGGTATTAAGGATTGTTCCAGTATTGTCTTTCCTTCTTGTGTAATCTTTATTAAAGTTACATTATATGGAATAAATTGAGCCTACTTTGTATAAATGTCCAGTCCAGCTGAAAGGAAATGTATCACCCAGAATATTTTAGTAATAAAAACAAGATACTGATTGATATATTTTTATTTTTTTAATTTGTTTTATTTTCTCAGTTTTTATTCTGTTTTCGGTACACGATTTTGTGCACAGCCACTTTGCCGAGTTACTTTTAAAGGGGGTTGTTTCATTATGCTGCTTTACAGAGCCGCATGTAACTACAGACTCATACTTCCTGGTTAGCAGCAGTGACTGGCATATTTCTAGGTGATTATGTTACAGTGACATGAGTGCAGGAGGTTTGTAAACTGTAGTGCACAAGGCTAAAGAGCTGTGAAGGATTAAAGCTTGTCACTGTCTTTCAAGATAAAAAACACAGCAGGGAGTGACATCACCAACTAGACTACTGCTGCAGCCTGTAAGAGCAGAGAGAGATGGACGGTAACTAGGGAAGCTTGTGTACAAAAGAAGACGATATATCTGCACTTATCTCTAAAGAGAATCAAAATTGGAAAAGCAATGTATTTGGTAATAGGCTTTATTCATCTCTGCCTACATATGTAAAGCTAATCAATAAAGTGGGAATACAACTTTAATTACAGTTTAGAGAGATCACATTTACTACAAATTAAATAAAGGACCAAGTACAAAAGTTTTAATAATCAATGCATTGCTGTCTATTTAGTACAAACGTATATTAATATATACTAGTCTGTTTAGTATCCATGTAAAATGTTATTAATAACATCAGGTAATGTGTTCATTTGATAATTATGAATCAATGACTAATACATTTACTAAAATGCTATAGGATAGATAAAAAGCTTCTGTTTCAAAACTATTTTAACACTTTCTTGATGGACGGTCATAATAATATGGCACTAGGTTTTTTTCCTCCTCGCATTCTGAAAGCCATAACTTTTTATTTTTCCACCTACATAGATGTATAAGGGCTGTTATTATGCGGGACAAGATGTACTTTCTAAAGATGTTATTCATATTACCATAGAATATACTGGGAAATGGCAAAAAAAATTCAAAGTGGGGCAAAATGTGAAAAAAAAGTACTGCGCTTCACCACTAGGGGGCTCGTTCATATCTACAGCCTAATGCATTGTATATACAATTCATTAGGGTGTACAAAGATGGCGGTTTCCCCACTTCCTGCCTGAAAACATTGCAGTGATGGAAGCCGTCACAAGGCTTCCAGCTGCCATGTTCAGCAATCGAGACACAGCGATCTCACCGCTGATGTTCTGATCGCAGTGAGGAATGTTGATTTAGACGCCGCAGTCATCTTTGCTGCGGCGTGTAAGGGGTTCAACCATGCAGGAGGCAGGGGTGCCACCCCCCACGTGCTGTAACTGCTGCTAACACCTGGTTGCTGTTTAGCGGAATCGCAACACAGTCCAATGTCGATAAGGAGTTAAAGGGGTTGCCCAGTGGGAAAAAATATTTTCTAAATCATACAAAGTTAGGCACTATTGTATTCAGTGTCGGAATGGGGTGCCTAGGGCCCACAGGTGGAGTTGATTCTAGGGGCCCACCAGTTGAGCTGTTTCTGGGCCTAACAGTAGACTTTATTTTAGGGGCCAATCTTTCAGCTATTGTAAATGACTGTACATGCTTTCTATATTCTGTCTCTTGCTTTTTGCCTCTTTTTTTATTGCTTTTTTGCCTCTTCTGAGGATGTATTTGCAGTTAAAAACAACTCCAGGTCTACCATGCTCAGGGGACAACCGGGGGTTTCTCCTACTCCTCTGTGGGCCAGTCCAAGCCTGATTGTATTGTAATTTCATTAAATACTCTAATGGGGCTCCAGCAGTTTTGAATTAGCTGTTTGATAACAGGAAGCCCAGTAGTTATATGTTTCTCAAAATCAGTTCTAATTTGAGCCCAGGAGATTTTGTGACCAAAGAGGTTTGGCTTTTTGATGCCACACCCCTTTGGTAATGCCTCTGAAGGCTTTTAACATGTGAGAAGAAACAGTGGGCTTGCACAGAGACTAAGGTTGGAAGGAGGAAGGCAGATGAAGCACAATATACAATCTTCTGGCCTATAGATTTTCTAGTACTTTGGGAAGCCGCTTTCAAACAGGAAATGCTGCTACTCAGCGGCAGAAAAGGGAGGCCACTTACCTTACAGGTAAAGCACAAATAAGAACAGGAAACCTCCTAGTGAGATTAATGGAGACTCAGACAATGCTTTTGAAAGTCTTTTTTTGTTTCGGCTCACCAGACAACCTTTTAAGATGGGGTTTCCCTACCTTATTGTGTCATGGCTTAAAAATGTATCTTCTGCTTTGTAATTCTGGCACAATTTGCAGCAAAGTACTGGCATATATACCATACACAAGATTTATTATGCATTTTAGAAAGTTATTAGATAATTCTCTGCTGTGCTGACAAAAGGAGCATGGCTTCAAGAAAGGGGGGTGGCTTCATAGAAAAGGACATGGTTTGTCATGTGACATTGTGCGCCAAAATTTTGCACAATTAGTGGCATAAAGAAAGATAAATAATAGAAGATTGTGGGAGAATCAGCAGCAGGTATAGGCACCGGGCTTCCACAGACAGAGACCTGACACATTCTAGTTGATAAGGTTATGAGGTTAGAGAGCAACCCTGTTTCCCCGAAAATAAGACAGCGTCTTATATAAATTTTTGCTCCTAAAGATGCACTATGTCTTATTTTCAGGGGATGTCTTATTTTTTCCATGAATAAATTATAGCATGCTTTACTAGTGTGTGTGTGTATATATATCTTAAATTTTAGAGTCACAAACCATAGGATATATGTATGTAAAGGACATTTTATGGCAGCTGCAGTGACTTATCTCAAAAGGATGGCAAATGTGACATGCTGGGACTTGTAGACCTAGAAGTTCCAGCATGCCCCATCAGCCATCCTGTGAAATGTGTGTGTGTGTGTGTGTGTGTGGATCTGTGTGTGTGTGTGTGTTTGTGTGTGTCTGTGTTTGTCAGTATTATTGCTCTGTTCTCCTCCCATCCCTCACTTACTGTCTCCTGTCCTTGGATGTTCGGGAACTTGGGTGACATCACAGTCACATGACCTCCCTGCACAGGTCCTTCAACCCTCTAATGATTTCCGCTATGTCTTATTTTCGGGGGGTGCCTTATATTGGGGAATTCAACAAAATCTCTGCTATGTCTTACTTTCAGGGGTGTCTTATTTTCGGGGAAACACGGTATATTCTGAACGCACACACCCATTTGTGGCAAAACAATTTTGAAAATGTCTATAAACTGATATCTGGAACATTAAAATTGCTGATCCTGAAGGTGAGTGGGGGGGGAGGGGACAACACCATGTATTTGTGACAGCAGCTAGACATGTGATTAGCTAATGTAATGCCTGAAGTTCAACAATTGCCCATTTTCTCAACTAATCCATCTTAAACCTTTTCAAACCTATGCATTTCTGAATACACCCAGTTAGTGCAAGGAAATAATAAACCTCCAAATGACCAGCAGCCCTGTCATGATTGTCCCTGACAGACCCCCAGCTTTGAGCTCTGTTCGCCGGCTATGGCCATTGCAACAAGAACCGCGATTTCAGCGTAGTTCTTTACATTTGTTTTCAACAGTGTGAACACTTTCATACTCTGCTCTGTACAACTCTGCTCCGTTAATTGATTCCTGGACAACACCCGTAGTCAGTGTCCTCCAGTAGTCTACTAGTTAACTTATTTCCTTGCAAGTCTTTTTGATTGACAGCCTTGTATTCCAACCGGGTCTTTTGTTGTTTCCACCTATCACATCTGCTGTTTATTCCCTGGTCTGTTATTGAAGGGTTCCTGTGCCATCTTTCCTTGCCTGCTATACTGGTTCCTTTTGTGCATGTTAGCTAGCCTGTTATTCCTTCTTACTTTTTCTGTTACCTGACCTTTGCTATACTTCGATTATTCCTCTGCTTAAGTGATTCTGTACTGCTTCTCCCAACTCTTGCTGACCTGGTTAGTTTGACCTTCTGTTATTGTGTTTAGTGTTTGTTTTGTCTGCATCTTGTGTATTCACCTACTTAGTGTATCTCGCAGTCTTCGGTTGGGGCCGACCTGTTAAGGAGTCGGGCACCACGAAAAGACAGGTACAGTAGGTTGGGAACAGCGTCAGGGTCTCACTCAGTCGGTGTCTACTTGTGTGCCCATGACCGGTTCCTCACAAGCCCATTGGAAAACACCAATCCAAAAATATCGACCCTGCCCAAAACACCTCAAAGATCTTATACTATCTAGGTAAACAGTGAGCAAGGCAAAAGTAGCATCATTGTCTATTTTTATTAACAAGGCTTCCTTTCTATATTTCCATCTCATCAAAGGAAGTACAGAGTAATGCACATGTCAGGCCCAGCTCAAAACCATCATTTACCAATGCTTCTGCAGGATGGGGCAGGTGGGGGTTGATGTGGAATTTACTTTGCTTCTCTGGAACCCTATATATCGTAAAACATTTAGGGTGGCACTGAACCTTTTTTTTCCCACAAAGCACCTCATGTCGTTGGAATCCCATCATGAAAAAGAAAGCTGTATGTCTCACCTACAGTATAGAGCCAAGGAACAAAAAAGCGAGAATCAATCCTTCAGAGCTTTTTCCACTCTACCATTCACTAGAACAGTGAATGCCTGTAGTCAGTGGGAGTGCACAGAATCTGTATCTCCTATGCTCCACATAGTCAACCAATTCAATTTTTTTCCACCTTTAAATGTGTCTCTTTTGGGCCTTTAAAACAAACATAAATCTTCCTCTTAGCACCACCTACTAACCTTACTTTATCCACCACTTTGTTATTAGCACTACCCGGTTGTTGCTCCTTCTCACCCCACTGATACACTGTCCATTCTTCACTGATTAAGTCTGTATTAGAGGATACAACTAGTGGCTTCTCAAATGCCCCCCTGTCCTCCCTTCTTAAACAAATCCTACATACCTCTAAAAATGCATATTTTCTGGACTTTATCTTTCTCACTCTGCTGTCTCCAAGCAAAAGTCCCTGTAGTTTTCATTTCCTATCCAGATTTTTTCATAGCTGTTCAAATTGCATAGCTGTTAAGAGTCTGGGCGTCCCAGTCTACAAGCTTATCATTGACTTGAGCTGTGGATAAACTAGTTATAAAGCGTTCATGCTGGTCCAAGGTGTGCCAGGGGCTTCGGTCATGTAGTGGGAGAAGGGCTCCCTCTAGTTTGAAAGTCACTTGAGTCAGGGCTCAATGGTTAAGGACTTCCCCATTGTGACTTCTCTTGCATGTGACAGCAAGATGGCTACTGGCCTCCCATTTACAGTGAGACCATGGTGCTAAAAACCCTGGGTGCAATAGGCCTCTTCATTAACTCACAATCCATCAAACAGGTACAGACAAAAGTAAAATCTTCCCTGTGGACAGACAGTTTATACTTATAGTACCCTAGATGGCCACCTACTCTGTCTACAAAAAACAACTTATACAACCTATTCTCATATATGATGATGCACACAGCTGTTCCTTTGCTTTATCTATTGCTGATTCTATTGCTATTCTTACACTAAAATTTAAGAAGCAAATTTGGAAGCAAAAAACTCATTTCAAAGTCATGAAACCCAAAGGTTATAACAACAGAGTATTATTGTAGCTGAATGGAATAGAACAATATAATAAAACAAATGCTTAGTAACATAAATTAGCAGATCATAATCGTGGCCAGGAGTTAGGTCAGTAACATTGTGCATTGGATATTTAGTGGACATAATTTTGCCTATTACCATCTGTTGTCATTGAAGGTTATGTATATGTTTTATCATTAATAACTCTTAGAATAAAAGCTATTTAGCTCCATATCTGATTATATAATGTATATTTCACAAAGTCTAGCTAAATTTTAGCTTGCATTCTACAGAACATAATAGAAGAACTGTTGTTTACAACAAATACTCTAATTTCTAGTTATCCTTCTGACTAGAAAAATGTTCCTGTCTGGAAGTGTCAAATTATTTTCCTAGGATTGCTTCTTCTACATTAACTTCCACTGGATACAAAAAAGGCACATGCTTATAGGGAAGAAGATAATTAGCTGCCCTCAAGATTGCTGATATGAGGCAGTCGGCAGGTCAGCCAGTACATCTTGCAATTTGTGACATAATAAATTACTTGAACAACACCGGAAGCAGTCTTTGAACCTAATTAACATCCCACCAGATTAATGTCAGGTCTCGGCAAGTAGTGCTTTACAACGATACCTTATTTATTTAATTATGGGTTAGTGTATAATGCTGTCCTTGCTCTAGCAATGAAACCTTTAATTGTGCCAGCTTTTATTCTTAAGTGGGGTAACGCATCTTTTCCTCCGTCGTCCTTCTCTTTCCCTGCGTTTCGACTAATCAATGCAATGCTGAATGAGTTCATTTTAGTACACTCAATCATGGCTCTAATGTTTGTAGCTCACGGGCGCAGGCATCAGTAATGTAAGAATGTTATATGGCTTTAGTTTGGGCCATTTCATTAAATATTCATGACATCAAAAAATGTGCATCAAAATAGCGTCTGGAAGAATTACATTTATGTGCCTGCTTTTATGGCAGCTTCCCATTTAAACCCATTTGTGTTAATATCAGTCTTTGCACTAGGAAAATAATGCTGCTGATGAAGCCATATGCATGTTCCTCTATCTTAAGCTTGGCCAGTACTTACAACTTGCATATATTAAATGAGTGGAAGTGTGATTTTCAGATATTTTGAAGCATGTAAAAGTATTTTAATAAAGACAAGATCCTAATGTAGATTTTGTTTGCATATATACTTTACACCTAGTATTATGTTAAACCTATGTGACTGAAGGTCAATACATTTAAAAAATTATAAAAAAAAATACATCTAACTTATTTTTTACCTGAACAATGAAGTTTAATGAATGTAACACATTTACGTATCTAAATCAAACTTGCAAAGCAGGAAAATATGGGCACTTTTCAAAGGAACATACGGTCATTTATGCCAGAACTTCAGTATATTCGTAATGTTAAAATGTATTAGTAAGGAACAGCATGACAGATTGCTATGGAAAAGCTTGGAAAAATTTTGTTAGAAATTGGTTCTTTGTTACCAGTCTAAATTTGCTCATTAATTGGTTGTTTTCTTTTTTTATTTGTTGTTTCATTTAGTAATTATGATTTTTTTTTCTTCAAGAATGGTTGACCTGGCTCTTTTTAGAGAGACAGGAGTTTCGACTGGAAAAAGAAGTGAACAGTATTAAGTTTTGCAGTTTGATTTTATACTTGGGTGAGGGACACTCCAATTGTTGGACAGGCACAATGCACAGGCAGTCCCCGGGTTATGAATGAGATAGAACTGTAGTTTTATCCTTAAAGGGGTAGTCTCACTTCGTGAAATCCTCTTCGCTGGCCGCTTGCTGCGATTTGGTCATGCATGTGAATGAGGAGGGCGACCCTTGCAGCGTCCTTCTCATTCACTTCTATGGGAGTTCCGAGTATAGCTGAGTCTGTTCTCTCAGCTATACTAATAAGAAGTGAATGAGGATAAACGGCGCTAGTAACATCCTTAGTTCTGGATAGTGCAGGGAAGGAGTAACACCCTTTTACATTTGCTTTGCTGTTTGTGCCCCTGTTTAGAAGATTTCACCTGTTTCACCTTTGTCTCTCATGTTCTACCATGGCATGCTGGCACTTGTCATTCCACAGCTACTAGCTGCTACAGAACATAGAACTACAAGTGCCAGCATTCCATAACAGCACATGGTAAATACATGTACTAAGAAGCACCCATACAATGAGTACATGTGTGGTGTGGAATGCTGGCACTTGTAGTTCTACAAATACAAATTCAAGCATTCTACACATGTAAGAGCTGCTTTGCTGTGCTGGCTGAAAGACGCATTGGGCAGATGAAGGCTTGCGATGTTTCGATGTTATTATGGGGCATGACTCACTCACTATCATCACACTTAGCCATGCCCTATAAGTCTCCATTTGTAACTAGGAGACAGATGTTAGTTGGAACGCTGTAAGTCGGGGGCTACCTGTATATCATAACTAATTTTGGGGGGCATAGTATGTATAAAGATGAAAGTGGTTGTCCAGTTCCTAAAAAAATATGAATTATATTATGGTCCTGGGAACCCAGTAAATAAACAAACAAAAAAAACTATATTCATCTTCCTCCGATCCCCGATTCCAACACCTCTCCGGTCTTCTATTTTCATTTCTCTAATTAAGGACGATCATGTCAACAGTGCAGCTGCCAATTGGCTGCAGCAACCACAGGGCACTGATTTACATCACTGTACGGAATTAATCGCTCCGAACGGTGATATAAGTAAAGGTACATGACATGCATTGTTATTACTGTTTTTTTGTTCTGTCATTGGAAAATAATGGTGGCGCTGGATCCAATACATTAAGAAAACCACCTGTGCCCAATGGACCCCATCGATTGCAGTGTGATCCATTGGGTTTCCATCATGGTATCTGTCATTTGAATAGAAAAAAAGCACAGCATGCTGCACTGTTTTTTCTGTCAATTTTGATGGAATCTGCAACAGAGGCTCTGAAAAGTGAATCGATGTGAACCAGACTAATTATTTAAAGTGACATAATGTCAGTATAATGTGTGTATACTGATTTACACCTATATCATGTACATTTCTCAATGTGTTTGTGTCAATAATTTCGTTTTATTTAATGGCATGGGTGCTGAAATAATCTAAATTTAAAATTGTAAATTTCTGGAAAGTGGCTCTCAACTGCTATGCAAAACCTAGTACGTATCTCAGCTAGCAAAGTCATGAGGTTTAAGGTACAGGTCCAACTTTAGATATTTTGTTACCTTTCATTGGGATACAGTTGAAACCAGAAGTTTACATACACTATATAAAAAGACACATATGCATATCTATCTGACATGAAATCAGAATAAACCTTGCCAGTTTTAGGTCAATTAAGATTACCACAATTATTTATATTTGCCAAATGCCAGAATAATGAGAGAGAGAATTTTGTATTACTTTCTGCAAAGTTAAAAGTTTACATTCATTTTATTAGTATTTGGTAGCATTGCCCTTAAGCTGTATGACTTGGGTCAAATGTTTTGGGTATCCTTCCACAAGCTTTTCACAATAGTTGGCAAGAATTTTGGCACACTCCTCCTGACAGAACTGGTGTAACTGAGCCATGTTTGTAGGTCACCTTACTTGCACCTGCCTTTTCACATTTGCTCATAAATTTTCAATAGGATTGAGATCAGGGCTTTGTGATCTCCAAAAACATTGACTTGGTTGTCCTTAAGCCACTTTGTAACCAGTTTGGCAGTATGCTTTTGGTCATTGAACATTTGGAAGACCCATTTCCGCCCAAGCTTTAACTTCCTGGCTGATGTCTTGAGATGTTGCTTCAATATTGACAGTTCTTTCCTCATGATGTCACCTATTTTTTTGAAGTGCACCAGTCCCTCCTGAAGCAAAACAACCTCACAACATGATACTTCCATCCCCAAATTTCACAGTTGGAATGGTGTTCTTAGGCTTCTAAACTTTTCACTTTTTCCTCCAAACGTAACAATGGTCATTATGGCCAAACGGTTCAATTTTAGATTCGTCAGACAACAGGATATGTCTCCAAAAATGTATGTCTTTGTTCCTGTTTACATTTTCTAACATTAATCTGGCTTTCATATGTTTCTTTTGGAGTAATGGCTTCTTCCTGGCAGAGTAGCCTTTCAGTTGTTGATACAGTACTTGTTTCACTGTGGATAATGACAAGAACTTACCAGCTTATGCCAGTATCTTCACAAGATCTTTTGCATTTGTTCTTGGGTTGATATGCACATGTTGGAGCAAAACATGTTCATCTCTGGGACAAAGAACCGGTCTCCTTCCTGAGCAGTATTATGGCTGGACATTCCCATCTTGTTGTACTTGCATATAATTGTTTGCACAAATGAAGGCACCTTCACGTATCTGGAAATTGCACCCAAGGATGATCCTGACTTGTGCAAGTCCACAATTCACTTCCTGAAATCTTGGTTGATTTCTTTAGACTTTCCCACGATGTTGCACACAGAAGCAGTGTGTTTCTGGTGTGCAATTTCCAGATAACGGAAGGTACATCCACAGGTGTATCTCCAATTAACTTGGATGTTGCCAATAAACCTATCAGAAGCTTTCAAAGACATGACATCATCATATGGGCTGTCCCAAATTGTTTAAAGGCATAGTAATCCTAGTGTATGTAAACTGTTGACTTTGCAGAAAGTAATAAAAATGCCTTAAAATTTTTCTCTCATTATTCTTGTATTTGGCAAATAGAAATAATGTTGGTAATTCTAATTGACCTAAAACAGGTAAGGTTTATTTTGATTTCATGTCAGATAGTGAGAAAAACATGCATGTGTGTGTTTTTATACAGTGGTTTCAACTGTATGTCATCATATGTCATGAGTCAGATGAAGGAGGCTCATTGACTTTTAATATGCTCATTAAAGTTTTGGTAATTTTTATACATTTTGAAGAACTGGTAATTGTCAAACCAAATGTCAAAGAAGCATACCACTCAAAAGACAGTGGAATTATGGGTTACAGCCATTGCAGTTCAGCCCATTGAACATGGCTGATCAGCAGCTTAAGGCACATTCAGGCACATGTCTATATTACTGTGTTTGGACAGACAATTTATTCTGCTAATGGGGAGGGGCATTTAGGATTGTGCCATCAATCATGTTAAGATAATACTGCTGTTAAATCATGTAATTATGCTTTCAGCTTTTTACATAAAGAACAGTTAAAGTAACATTTTTTTATGTAAAGTGAGTTTTTTTTTTTTTTACTAAACATTTTGGCACTTGCTATTTTCTGTCATTATGTACTGTTCTACTATATATGAATTGCATATACTACCTCTGTGTAGTCCAAAGTGATGATATTTATACATGTCTTATATATTGTAGGTCAGTTGGAGAAGGCTGTTGAACATTATGAGGCATTCTATCATCTGACAGTAGGCCGGATATGGAAGGATGATACAGGCCGCACTCACAACTCACTGGCCTGCGAGAACCTCTGGAGAATATATACATTGCTATCAGACAAAATGCTAGAGAATAAAGAATGGCAACAGGCCATCAAAACTCTAATAAAAGCACCTGATATGGCGAGAGAAGGTAGGTGGAAAATAACACTCTCACATATATTTTTTAATGTACTGTTTTCTTTTGCCCACGAGTAAACTAAATGTTGTTGAATGTTTGGCTAGGTGATGATTCCCTTCCATTTTCCGAGACAAATGCCATCAATATGTTTACTTAACAATAAAACAAGCTTCATTATATGAAATTTGCAGTTGGCGTTTTAAACAAAAATTTATAAAAAAAAATGAATTCTGTGTTTTGTAAAAATGTTGGTTCTCCGTAAAAATAAATATTTTGCCACTAATTGTAGTATGTGATATTGTTATACAACAAACATTAGTTTATTTTTTTTATTTTTTATCTTATGTAATTAGGGCATATTGCATCTGTGTAAAACAGTTGTTACAACTAAATTGTCTTTAAAATTATTAAATACACCTCCAACTATAAAACAACTTTCTGTAAATCAACAGTAGTCTACTCATAGAATACAACCTTAAAGGAGCTTTGCCACAAAGTAAAATTGACATGGGAAGCTTTCAAATTAAATAATAAACATTTTCACCGTTCATCGTTATTAAAAATTCTGTAGCTTTTTTTTTTTTTAGCAGCTACCTGTAATCCATAGTGTACAGCTCATCTCCAGGGGATACAACCAGTAATGAGAGCTCCTCAGTCCTGGCCATACATGCTCAGTCATCACATCTCCTCTCAGGCAGCTACTGTCGGCCTCTTCCCTGCCTAGTAATCACACACGCTCACTCACTGCTCAGTGAGCGTTGAACGCCAGGTGCTGTCATTCTATTCCTGTCCTCTGTACTGTAGTAATTAGTCAAACTGCAAATGAATAAAAAGAAAAAAGAAACCTCAATCAGATATGTACATTAAGACATTGTAGCTACTCACTCATTTTTCAGACCATATATATACCACCCTATGGTTTTTTACTAAAAAAAAGATCCCCCAGTTCCAAGATCCAATAATATTATTACTTACGGTCCAAATAATGCTGTCAGACCACGACCAAATGCGACCACATGTGACTACACAGGCAATATGCAGACGAATATGGGATTACAGTGCAAGTACATGCAGTAACTCACAGGTGAAATCTTTTCTGATGAGTCATTCACTTTTCTCTTTCTTCTCCACCCTGCCCAGACCACCATGATGATTTCTTTTGGCCACGACTCGTCTCTGCAGAAATTACCACACATAAATTTCCAGCACATTTTACATTTTCACACTATCTATATAATTACATACGTAATGTGTGGTTGGGGGGAGGTGATTTGGGGCGAATATATCTCCCTATCTACTGGGGGCCTAAACAGAAAAGCATAGTGGCACCCCATCCCTAACATCAACACTATTTCCAAGCTGGGTGCCTGCTGTGAGGGATGGGGAGTCGCCCATCATTCCTGTATAGGCCCCCCATTAGGTAGATAGGTACAGAGACCTTCCCCCAGTAGGTAGATATATAGATCCCCTCAGTAGGTAGGTATATAGGCCCCCTCAGTAGGTGGACAGATATATTTGGCCCTCTATAGGTAGTGTATATAGTCCACAAGGGTAGGGAGGTAGATATATAGGTCCCCAGGAGGTATGTAATTTTATAGGTTCCCCTCTGTAAGTAGGTAGATATATAGGCTCTTTCAATAGCTAGAAAGTTATATAAGGCCCCCCAGTGGGTAGGTCTGTAGATCCCTCCAGTAGGTTGGTAGGTCTATAGGACTTCCCGGTAGGTTAGTAGAGATATATGTTTCACCAGTAGCTAGGTAGGCCTGTAGGTCCCCAATAGGTTGGTAGGTCTATAGGTCCCCCCAGTAGGTAGGTATAGAAACCCTCATTAAGTGGGTAGGTCTGTTTGTTTGTGGGCCTTTTTGTGTCTTCAGTCTTTAACAAGGATTCTCAATTGGGTTGAGATCAGGTGACTGACTTGGCCATGCAAGAATATTTCACTTTTTTGCTTTAATAAACTCTTGGGTTGCTTTGGCTTTATGTTTTGGGTCATTGTCCATCTGTATTATGAAACGCCAACCAATCCGTTTGGCTGCATTTGGCTGGATTTGAGCACACAATTTGTCTCTGAATACCTCAGAATTCATCCGGCTGCTTCTGTCCGCTGTCACATCATCAATAAACACTAATGACCCTGTTCCACTGGGAGCCATGCATGCCCAAGCCATCACACTGCTTCCAATGTGTTTTACACATGATGTGGTATGTTTTGTATCATAATCTGTGCTATGTCTTTGCCATACTTTTTTCTTTCCATCATTCTGGTAGAGGTTGATCTTTATTTCATCAGTCCAAAAAATGTTCTTCCAGAACTGTGCTGGCTTTTTAGATGTCTTTTAGCAAAGTCCAATCCTAGCCTTTTTATTCTTGAGGCTTATGAGAGGCTTGCACCGTACAGTGAACCCTCTCTATTTACTTTCATGTTGTCTTGTCTTTATGGTAGATTTGGATATTTATATGCCTACAGACTGGAGAGTGTTGTTCACTTAGTTGGCTGTTGTGAAGGGGTTTCTCTTTATCATGGAAATTATTCTGCGATCATCCACCACTGTTGTCTTCCGTGGACATCCAGGTCTTTTTGCATTGAAGAGTTCACCAGTGCTTTCTTTCTTTCTCAGGATGTACCAAACTGTACATCCTGATGTGGATAACTTAAAATGAAAGCTGAAAGTCTGGACTTTATGTCCATGTCCATTATATAACTATAACTCTAATATGTTTCAGTAAACAGGTAAAAAAAATAAAAAATTGTGTGTCAGTGTCCAAATATATATGGACCTAACTGTACATGCAGTGGCCAGTGGCAGCTTAAGTTTGCCTGTAATGCCACAGTTTTACTGGCAAAGTTATGTAGTCATTGATCATCAGCCATTAAGTGTGGTTTCAACTGCATAAAGTAGGTGAATTCTGGGACTGCACCCTACAAGTTTTGTTCAGATCTGGAGGCTTTTTGCTAGTTTTTAGTGGTACATGATTTACCTTCAATTTTTGTATTCAGTTTTCTTAAAACACTACAATACTTTAAAAACTTTTTATGAGTGTCTTATATTTTAGGTTTGCAGATCGTCAGTATAAGATATTAATAGAATTAAAGTGGGTGTTTTACAAAAATAACCCCGTTCTCCATGTCCTGAGGAAACTGTATCCATGCATAAAGGAGTACTTTGTTCGGCTATGATATTTCCCTAATAGGGTACATGGACAATGGCTGTTGTTGTAAGACAATTATTTTATGCGATGTTGCAGCCATTTCACTTAAGTTTCCTTTTATTCCCTTTCTTTCAGGATGTGATAAAGAAATGGAAGGCGAAGCAGCATATCGACTGGGATTAGCTTATATTACATCTGGAAATCCTCAAACTGCAGTGAAGGTAAGTACTATTTTTGTACTTATCTAAAATATTTTTTCAGTGTTATAATAAAAGATGTATATTGCACAGAGTGCAGGGTTCAAGATTTTAACCTCTTACTGATGGAGCCAGTTTTCTGGCAGAGCACCATTTTTTAAATCTGACATGTCATCTTATGTGGGAATAACTTTTTGATACTTTTACCTATCCATGTGATTCAGAGAATTTTTTTTCCCTGATAGATTGTGTTTTAAGTTAGTGAGAAATATTGGTCCATGTTAATCCTTGTTTTTGCGTATATGGCAGATAGTAACAGCACACAAATAGTTTAGAACTAGCATCTACCATATGCCTATGTAGGTTGGAATCATTTTTTAAATGTCTTTTTTACGACATTAGTGGGCTTAGAAATTTAGTAGCAATTTTTCACATTTTCAAGAAAATTTGCAGCATAGATTTATTTAGGGACCAATCCAGTTCTGATGTGACTTTGAGGGGCCTGTTTGTTAGACACCCACAAATGACTCCAGCTAAGAAACAACACCCCTTAAAGTATTCAAAACAGTATTAAGGAAGTTTGGTAATCCTCTGGGTGTTTTACAGGAATTAAAGAAAAGTGGAAGTGACATTTTCAAAATGTCACTTTTTTTTGCATATTTTCATTTTTTATCCATTATTCACTAGAACACAGTAGGGGATACTAGAAAAATGCAGCTCAATATTGATTCAACTGGTTCTGCAGTTTTTAGAGATATCTCATAGGTGAAACTAGTGCGCTATTTGACTCAACCACAAGCCTCAGAATAGGAAAAGCACCCACTGGGTTTTGGGGTCTCATTTTCAAAAGAATTTTCTTTAGGCGCCATTACAGATTTACAGACACCCTTAGGTGTTATAACTTAATAAACACCCCAGAAAGAAACCATTTGGAAACGACACCCCTTAAGAAATATATCCAGGGGTGTAATGAGTATATTGACCCCACAGGTATTTCACAAATTTTGTGTTAGGCTGTGAAAAAGAAAAAAAAATGTTTTCTAAAAATATGCAGCTTTAGCTGAAAATGTTTAATTTTCACAAGGAATCCTGGAAAAAAATCCCAAAATTTGTTATGCAATTTCTTTCAAGTACAGGAATACCCCATATGTGAGTGTAAATTGCTGCTTGGGCGTATGTCAGGGGCGCTGTTTTGCTTTTGGAATGCAGATTTTGGTGGGTGCCATGTCACATTGGCAAACCCCCAAAGTACCAGAACAGGTGAAACCTTCATGAAGTCACCCCATTTTGGAATCAATACCTCTCAAGGAATTCATCTTGCATTTTGGGCCCATGGGTGCTTCACAGTTTTTTTGAGCACTGGACCGTGAAAATGGAAAAAAAGATAGAAATTACATAATTTTTTTTGGTTTCATTTTTACAGCATTCTCAGTGCAGTATAAATGACATGATAACAAGTATTTAACATACCTGCTAAAAATGTTTTATCTGTTCTGCTGTACAAAACCAGGCAAAGAGCCGTGTTCTCCGCTACCTCCTGCAACCTATGTGATGTTCATTGTTCACATGGTTCTTCTTCGACCATTATGATCGTTGGGTGTGCTGAAGTCAGGCTCAGCTTAGGAACACTCCGTTTTATTGAGAGTAACCTTAGCAGAGAACGATCTGGCCAGACAATAATGAGGCCATTCACACCTGTCAGCCTTTAGCTTGAAAGTGAATAGAAGTGAATAGAAGCCAGAAGGAGTAATTACGGGGCAGAGGGAACTGTTTATCTCTGAGTCCTGCCGACAGACAGCAGTACAAAGCCTTGGGGTTGTGTTGCATTCTGACAGCTCTGTAAGCTGCTTTACAGAGTTATCCATAAGTCCCAGCACAAAGGTGCAGTCATTATAATGATGATTGCATATATAGAGCTGGGAGGGATTACACACTACAGCACATAGACTCTAGCAATGATAACTTTGGAGAGAAGTCCTAGATTGCAATGCAGTCTGGGAGTTGTAGGAAACAGATGCTGGAGAACTACTCACACTCCAATAAGCAGGAAGTTTCACTGCAAAAAGTGGAACTTATGATAGAGGAATAAGAAGGCAAAAGAAAAAAAGAAACACATGAAGGTAGCTGAATATCTTTACTCTTCAATATAAATCATTAAGCACCCGGATAACTCCTTTAAAGGTGCATGTATGTTTTTCCCTGCTTTATAGATGTGTACTCAATCTGCTCAGTAAAACACATAAACATACACTGTTTGTATTTTATTAGTTTAGTTACATTGCATTTGTCTATAGTTATGACTAAACATTAATATTTAATACAGAAATCCAGGTAATTCCAGACAGTTTACTTGCTTTTACTTGCAACTATATGGACTGTGCTTGAGTGAGCCTAAGACTGTAAAAATTCAAACTGAATTTTGTTGTCTACTGCAAAATAGTTTGATTCATTTGTATTGGATGCTGTCAGATATTTGGAGCTACCACAAATGCTTAAAATCTCATGTGGAAAAGGAAAATAATGCTGATTCACCCGCAGCAATAGTACAAGACAGTCTGGTCGGTGGACAACAGACTCTAGTGATTATCTGGGCAGAATAAATACAGGATTTTTCAATCGTCTTCTATGTTACAAGTTTTGTTTTAATGCAAATAGCTACAGTATATTTACTAACTTTCTTTATATATTTGACTAAACAGTAATATGATATTGTTTGGATTTATTTTTGACTATTCACTAATCAAGAAGATCTCCTGATCTTTTCTTTTAGCTTTTCTGATTTTGTTTTTATTTTAAAAACATCAACACTGACAACTAGTAAGTAGCCAGGAAAATCCAATAATCCAACACAATGTCGGTCCCACGTTTATGAAATTATTTGGAAAATGTTAACGTGCGTATCAGTTACTTGATGCATATGACTCTAAGTAGAACACAGCACACATTTCATCACTAGGAATCTTGTTATATTATTGTTCCTCCCAGTAAAAATGTAAAAAAGAATAGTTAATCTAAAACTCCAAGGTATTGAGGAGAGAAGCTGAAAATAACGTATGTGACTTGATTGACAGAAAACTACTTAAGTTTGAAGACACAGTGCTCTACTGCTAGAGAGTTTAATAACTTCTTGGTAGATGACTTGCCAAGAAAGGGGTTTTATGATTAACAGAAGCCACTATAAAATATGTTGGTGAAAAGCAAACAAAGGAGAGCTATGCCTGTTCTATATTGTAACAAAATGAGAATAATATTTTGTCTATAGCATCCATTATACATTTTATGTCCATACATAGAATTTGACCTTTGTAAGGGTGCAATATGAAATATTATCAGGTACTTTATGTTGCATGCCACAAAATATAAGACACAATGGAGAAGTCAACTTCTGGGTTAGGGAAAAGACACACAGCAGTTGTAAAATGCCGGTCGCATCCTGTTTAAGAATCCGGACGGTATTTTATCATCTTTTGAATGGTTTGGGGAGATGGTTCTGTCTGTGGTTTGCGGATTCATCTGTCCCCCATAACCATTGAATAGCACAGTTTCCGCCCCAAAAAGGTGGCGGAATATTGTGCATGTTCCGCTTAGTAGAAAAACAGTGCAGTGTAGACTACTAGGCAGATTTTCTATTATAGTCTATCAGGATGGTTGACAGTTGGTTTTCAGATGGTTTTCAAATCCGAAAGCTGTCTGAAAAACCGACTGAAACCCCTTGCCGTGTGATCATATCCTTAGTGGTCATGGTTTCCATGTCACATTCATTGCAGAGTGTGTCTCACATCTTGAGTACTCAAGGCCTGGAGAAGTGTTTGTTATTCATTTATTGCACATACTCTTAGAACATACTGCAACTGTCAAGCTCTGTATGGTCCAATCAATAGCTATTGTTGGTCAAACAAGAAAATGTTCCAAAAGAATTTTGGCCAATAGAAATTCACGGATATTTTTCTTAAGAATAAATGTGTGTTGTACAAAAATTATAAAATAGAATCATCAAAAAAAGTGACATATAACCAAAGTATGACAGAAGGTGTGTTATATCGTTAACAATAGCAAAAGTAGATCATGAAATCGCACTTCCAGTGGAGTAAATGTGGGGTGTTTGGTGGAATGGTTTCTAATACCATCCAGGGACCAAGATAGTAAATCTAAGAGAAGGGGGGAGAAGGAGAGGTTTGTACAAATGCCATTTCTACATCTCTCACATTCAGGTGTGACTAGTGAATGGTCAACACAGGCCAAAACATTTCTATATCTGCACATTGGAATTGTGTATTAATAACCTCATATTCTTTATGTAAAGACACCTATGGTTGTGAATGAATAAATACTTACTTGAATTTGCATTTACTAAAGAAGTTTCGTGGATTTACTATTTCATTAACAACGTCTGCCTATATAAGTCTACAGTAGGAAGGATAAGGTGTAATTTATGGCAGGTAATCACAAAACCATTCATTGTAAAGCTGTAGCACTACTAAATAATGTTTTTGTAGATGGATATTGATTGTAGATGAATTAATCTTGTACATGCTGTAAGGAAAATAAGCTTGTGGGGTCAGATGCTGATTCTGGTGTGCTTCATTATTTTATATATAAAAGTTTTGTGAGATGTATTGCAGGGCACCGGAGGACCATTGGCCAGGGTATTAGAGAATGATCCCAATTGTGGGGGAGAAAGGCTACCTCACTCAGACTACTTTCTATGTGTAGATGGGCTAGTGAAATGACCTGCAATGTTGCAGTCATTGTATCATTGTCATTGATTGCAGTGAGGGCTATTTAGCATGCGCAGTCCTCATTGGCCCTTTTGTCAGCTATGCCAAGTAACACAACCTTTAAGTGGGAAAGGGGGAAAAGGGGATCACATAAGCCGATATAGTCAACAAAAACATAGGCTAGAAAATGAAAATTATGCATCAAACAAATCTTGGCCATAATCCATGTTTCCCATAACTCACTTATGAGATTATGGCCCAGGAACCCAGCCATTCCTCCTGTCTCATTCATGAGAATTTTTGGGAACACACAGAAATGGAAATCGGTCCAAAATATGAATCTGTCATAATGATTGTCACGGTAGCAGTAGTGGATCCGCTGGACCACCGTAAGCGATGGTGAAAAGCCCAAAACCAGGGACGGAGTCTAAGTAATCCGGTTTTTCACCAGAGCCCCCGCAAAAGGGGATGGGTTGCTGCGGGGGGAAATTACCAGGTCGTTCCCGGCGGGGCTTTTTTACGTGGCGCCCAAAGGGGGCTGGTACCAAAATCGTAAGGGGAGTCATAGGGGGACAGGCCTATCGGGGTAGGGGCAAGGTTCAGGGTGTAGGACGGAAAAAGGGCGGAACGGAACCGGGAAACACTAGCAAAAAATTTACCTTTCTCATAGGCCCCAAGGGCAAAAAGATCCGGCAGAGGACTGCCGGAAGAGGAGCCTTATATGGGTCAGCGGCCAGCAACTCAATTCCCCGGCCCCGGGGGGCCTTTTAAAATCTGAGAAAACCTCGCCCCCCTTTTGGGGAACCCCGGGTACAGGAGCACCGGAGTCGGAGCCTGGCGTGGGGAGTACAAACCCCGGGGAACGAGTGCCCCCGGGGCCCCGGGGCACAGCCCGGGGGGGCCACTCGCCCCCGGTATCGGGGAGAGAGTCGGGGAACGGAGCCCCCGCAGCCCGTCCCACGGGCTTCGCCGCTGTCCGTGACAATGATATTTGTTATCCCGGGGTTTTTAAATTATACGGGGGAAAATTAGCGGTCACAAATTGGTTTGGACGCGGGGGCAAACCCATGGCAGCGGCCCAAGGTGGCACGCAGGGCCACCTCTGCTGGCACGCATGCCGGGCCGGCCACCCTGCCTTTCTGACTGTGATGGCCACCGCCCGGGAGGGCTCGGTCCAGGTACAGTGTCGGACAGGGGGCCGCAGTGGGACCCCCCGAGGCCCCTCACCCGGGGGGTGCCGGGGCCCCGGCGCTATGGGCAGCGACGCAGTAGAAATAACGCGTGTGAGGGTGTGCGCCGGGGAGTGCCCCCGCGCGGGAGAGAAAAACAGAAGGGGACCGCGGCGGGGACAAGGGTGAATTAGGGTTATTATTTTACTTGTGTTTTAAATATACTGGCAGTGGGGAGCCTATCTATATACAGGTGGGGGAGGCTGGTATATAAGGTTGGAGGGGGCGGGTATATCAGGTGGGGGGGGCGGCTTTTTAAACAGGTGGGGGAGGCGGGCAATAAAAGGCTGGGGGAGAGTGGTATTGAGGCGGGGGGAGGCGGGGCTTATAGGGGCTGGGGGGAGTGGCTATATGCAGGGGGGGGGAGGCAGCTTATACAGGCGGGGAAGTGGCTATATACGGCTGGGGGAGAGCGTATATACAGGTGGGGGGAAACAGGATATACAGGTGCGGGGGCAGGCTATATACGGCTGGGAGGAGGCTATATACAGGGGGGAGGCGGCTTATACATGGGGGAGACTGGCTATAAAAGGGCTGGGGGAGAGCTGGTTTTTCAGGGGGGAGGGGCAAAACACCCTGGGGGGGGGCGGGGGGGGGCTATATACGCTGGGGGAGGCTGGCTTTATACGGGGGGGAACGCTATTAAAAGCTGGGGAGGCGGGGCTATATAACGGGGGGGCTTTGGCGGGGGGGAGCTGGTATTACAGGGGGGGGAGAGCTGCTATAAGGCTGGGGGAGTGCATTTTTAAATTTAAAAAAAGGCGGGTGGGGGGCTGTATAAACCCTTTTCGGTGTGGGGTGGCTAATACGCTGTGGGGAGTGGTAAATACGGCTGGGGGAGAGGGGCTATATACGGCTGGGGGAGAGTGTATATACAGCTGGGGGAAGCGCTATATCAGGTGGGGGAAGTGGCTTTTTCGGGTTGGGGGGAGTGCTATATACAGGCAAGGGGGAGCTGCTAATACGGGTGGGGGGGGGGGCCCTTATAAACTGAGGACTGGTATTTACGGGGGGAGCTGCTATATCGGGGGGGGAAGCGGGTATTAAGGCGGGGGAAGTGCTATTACGGCTGGGGGGGAGCGGGCTATATCGGGGGGGGGGAAAAAGTGGCTTATACAGGCTGGGGGAGAGCTGATATATACAGGCTAGGGGAGAGCGCTATATAGGGCTGGGGACTGCTATATAAAGGCTGCAGGGCTGGCTATATACGGCTGGGGGGCTGCTAATTTACAGGGGGGGGAGAGCTGGCTATATACGGCTGGGAGAGCTGCAAATTTCAGGTGGGGGGGGCAGGCTTTTCGGCGGGGGGCGGCTTTTAACAGGTGGGGGAGGTTATACGGCGGGGGGGGCAGGCTATATACGGGTTTTGGGAGGGGCCTTTGGGGGAATAAAGGGGCGGGGGAGAGCTGGTATTACGGCTGGGGGGGGCAGGCTATAACGGTGGGGTCGGTATAACGGGGTGGGGGGGGGCTTTTATCCAAAACGGGTGGGGGAGGGGCTAAAAAGCTGGGGAGAGCGGGCTATTTCCTTTTGCTGGGGGAGAGCTGGCTATATACGCTGGGGGAAAGGGCTGGCTTATTTTTTTAACCATATCGCTGGGGTGTGCTATATACGGGCTGGGGGAGCTGTCTATATCGCTGGGGAGAGCTGGCTTATACAGGTGGGGAAAGCTGGCTATATATGCTGGGGGGCGGCTAATACAGGCTGGGGGGGCAGGCTATATAGGGTGTGGTGACTGGCAATAATAACGGGGCAAAGTGGGGAGAGCTGGCTATATACTGCTGGGGGGGGTGGCTATATATCTGTGGGAGGGTTATCTGTTACTGGATTTGGGGGAGATCTTTTTAACTGGTGGTGGGGAGGTTTCTGAACTTTTTTGGTGGGGGGGGGACTTTTTACGGGCTGGTGGGAAGTTATTTTTGGGCTGGTGGGGAGGCTTTTGTATCGGGTTGGGGGGGAAAGCTATCTGTTTAATGGCTGGGGGGGAGAGCTATCTTATACTGGTGGTGGGGGAGCTATTTTATAGGGGCGGGGGGGGGAAGTATCTGTTACTGGCTTGGGAGAGCTATCTGTATATGGCGGGTTTGGGGGGGCTATCTTAATGGCTGGTGGGGAGGCTATTGATACGGGTGTGGGGGAGCTATCTTTCTGTATACTTGGGGGTGGGGAGAGCTATCTGTATACGGGCTTGGGGAGCTATCTTTGAACTGGCGGGTGGGGAGATCTTTGAAACTCCCTGTGGGGAGCTATCTATCTGTATTGCCTGGGGGGGGGACATCTGTCTTATACTCCGGGGGGGGAGCTATCTGTCTGTATACTGTGGGGGGGGAATTTCTGTACCTCCCTGGGGGGACCTGTAACTCCCTGTGGGGCCTATATCTATATACCTATCTGCCTGAGGGGACCTATATCAAAATTCCTGCCAAATTGGGGGACTATACACCTGCCTAACTTTTGGGGACTTTTTAATTATAATAAGGGGTTTTGGAAAAATGAGGATTCTAATATATTTGTGTCTAATCTGCAGGGGAGTGTTGGTCGGAGAAATCAGCATGAAGGTGTGAAACCGGAGGGAAAGAAAAAGGAATGTTTTAAGATCATTGGGGGAAAAAGTTTTACATTTGGGGGGTCACAAATTTTTGCTGGGGGGAAAAGTAATTCTTTATGTTGGGAAAGTGTAATGGTTTATATTCATAAAGGTTTTGGGGGATTATTTGTCCTTGTGGGGGTGGGGTTTGGGGGTGGTATTATTCGTCACATTGTGGGGGTGGTGGGGGTTTGTTATTATTCAGTCCTATTTGGTGGTGGTGGTGGTGTTGTTTATTTTCAGTCATTGTGGGGTGGTGGTGTTGTGGTATTTTTCGTCACTATGGGTGGGGTTTTTGGGTTTTTATTTTATAGTGGTGGTTGTGGGGAATTTTTCGTCATATGTGGTGGGGATTTGTGGGGGGTGGTTTGTGGAATTATTCATCACTATGTGGTGGGGTATGTGGTCGTGTGTTGTGGATTATTCAGTCAAGTCTGCTGAGCACCTGTGACAAGCTATTTCAACAATTTGGTCACGTTTTATGGAATTTGGCAGAGGGATGGGCTTAGCGGCTGTCACATCCCTTGTATTAATTGTTGTGCGGCCCCGCTACCCCGCATCACCTCCCAGCTTCGGCGGCACTTTGCGGTTACTAAAGTATTTTTCGGGCGCAGTTTCGGCACTCGGTCTCAAAAAGGTTCGCCATCACTGGGCTAGGATGTTCCTAGGAGAATTAATAACAGCAGCTGAAAATTATGACTTTGTTAGTGTCCCTTCATGTACTTAGCCATCTCCTCTGTGACCTAATCTGGAGATGGGGCTCTGTTTTTATAAAACACCTTGGTCGTCAAAACCATGGTCAGTTTCAGGAGTTAACACCAACGTAGGTCTGTCCAATTCTCTTTAGCTGTACTCCTCAACCCAGATTCTTAACCGATCAAATTGGAAAAGTTCTGTATTTTTGTATTTTATCCCTTTTTGTTTATATACTGTTCATTTGTCTGTTATTTTGTAATTTTTCTAACTAAGCACTTCCTGTATATTAAAGCTTAAAACTTTCATAGTTTTGCCTTGTTAATTCTGCCGTGAGTGGGTGGATCTAGTTGTGGGTGGTCTGGACTAACACCCACTCATGAATAAGCTGGACTCTTCTCTGGCAGACCAGGCAGAAAACTGCCAGATTTGAGCATTAAATGCTCTGAAACTACAGCATCTTACAGGGACACCGCGCTGGAAATAGCATGTCTGTCACTAGCTTATCTTGTCCTCATCATGGACAGCATAACTTATGTAACAGGTTCCCTTTAATGGCTACCTTGAGTTAAAAAATTGCACCAAGTTGCAGGCTAAAATTTTAATTCCTTCAATAATTTTTAAACAAAACATGGTATAGTAGGCACATGGGAATAGTTTTTTGCATAAATTTTCCACAGAAAATACACAAGAAAATCTGCAGATAAGATTATCAATACAGTGTGCCAACTGTACTTCTGGTGCTGATTTGGTTACATAAACTGACATGAAATGGAGCAAACAATCTGAAACAGACCACATTTGCCCATAGACTTTTTCATGGTATCCCAATGAATGGTCCAAACATAATATGAATGAAGACGTAAATGGGAGAGGAGAGGTGTTTGAACTTTTGATTTTTTTAGATTTTTTATTTTTATTTTTTTTTGTCCCGTGGATTACATGATCGCTTGTACATAATACTGTAATACTAATGTATTGCAGGATAATGTACTGTTACCACCCTAATATTACACTCCTATATAAATGTCTAGATGCTACAGCATCTTTGTCGTTAAATGGCTATAATATATACAGTATATATACGGGCAGTCCACAGGTTATGAACGGGATAGGGACTGTAGGTTTTTTCTTAAGTTGAATTTGTCTGTAAATTGGGACAGTTATATTTGTTGAATTTAACTCCAGCAAAAAAAAATCTTTTTTTTAGTTTTGGATACTGCAGAGAAGGGTTATCACCCCTTTTGCATTTGTTTTGCTGTCTGTGCACGAGTTTAGAAGATTTTACCTTCCTTCCTGTCTCATGTGCTGCTGTAGTATGCTGGCAATTGTAGTTCCACAGTCAGTATCTGCTGTGTAAAATGGAACTACAAGTGCCAACATGCCACAGCATCACATGTAAAACACATGTACTAATCAGCACCCATACAATTAGTATGTGTAGTGTGGCATGCTGGGACTTGTAGTTCCACAACTATAAATGCCAGTATCCCAACTTTTAAAGTAATTGTTTTTTGGGTGTTTGATACAGTTTTTTAAATTTTTTACTTGGGGTTTTCTAAAGGGGTGTTGGGGGACCAGGAGGCCCTGTTGGGGCCAGGGCTGAAAAGCCCCAATACAAAGGGGTTTGTGGGGGGGAGAGCGGGGGTTTGTGTGGCCTTGAAAGTTGGGGGTTCCCCAGCCCCATGGCGGTGATGGGGGGGAAAATTTAAAAAAAGGAGGTGCTTTTGGCTGGTCGGAGATGACGCATTAAAAGAAAGGAAAAGGCTTGTAAAGGGTTCTGACATTATTATGGAGCGTTACCCGGTGTGGGTTGTGGGATCCCAGAACAAAAAACCCATAAGTTTCTGTTTGTAACTGGGAAGACAGATGTAAGTAAAAAACCTTGTATTTGGGGTTTAACTCCCCAAATTTATGTGCCCTTTATAAAGAAATAATTTTTATCTAAATTTTAAAACTTTACCCCCTTTTTTTAAAATAGTGCTCGCCCTTTCGGGTTAAATTAAAAAATGGATAAAAAGGAAGGAGAAAAAAAGGGGGTTTCCCCCTTAACCCCTTTTAAATTTCTTTGGCTTAGAAAAAAACAAAACACGGGGGTGGCCTGAGCGGGAGATTTTGAGCAGGTGGGTTTGGGGGTTCTAAGGGAAAGGAACCCGGGTTTTGCGGCTCAAAAAAACCCAAAAAAAGCGGAAGAATTCTCTGCTAAAAAATATCTGGGGACCTTCTCTGGAGGACAAGTTTTCCCGGCCCAAAACCGGGACCAAATTGGGGGTGCGGGGCCGAATTTTATTTGTGGTGGGGCTAAAGTCGGGAAGTGGGGGAAATAGGGGCCCAATTTTCCCCTTGGGCACTGCCCCAGAATCACCCCGCCCCGGTACCCTACGGGTAAGTGAAAATTTATCTGTGAGCCTTTTTCCCCCTTGCTGTGGTGGTGTGTCTCTGCCCTTCACACGGGGCTGTTAGGGGAAAGAATTTTTCCAGTTTTTTCCCCCGGGAAAATCCCCTTTTTGTGAGGTCCCCGCCTGGCTCCTGATTGCTAAATCACTGTTTATTGTTTGCTAAAACTGAAAAAGGGGCAGCTTTCTTTTTTTGCTAAGTTAAAAAACCCTTTTGTGCAAGAGTTTAGGGAATTTTTTTATTTGCGGAAAAAAACTGTTTTGGGGACGGGCCTTTAGTAATTTTTTTTTACCTGCCTACATAGTTTTTAGCTAAAATTTTATTTTTACTAGAGGTTTCCCCGTCACCCCCCCAAACTTGCATATTTCATTTTTCCCCCATATATAATTAGGGGGAAAGTACTGATTTTAGCAAAAAACTGCCCCAAAAAACCTCTTTTTGTTAGCTGCTTTTTCACCCTCCCAAGGGTTTTCTTAATTTTTCAGGATTTTTACCTCTATAAAAAAAAGAACTTTAAAGGGGCCAGAAAATCTTTTTAACGTTGTTTGTATCCCTTGGAGAAAAACCCCTCCCCCTCCATTAAAATTTCAAAAAGAACTCCCTCTCTAAAAACCCTGCAAAAGGTTTAAAGAGAAAGAGAAAAAAAAAAAAAAAAAAAAAGCAACCCCAAAAGAGCTTTTTTTTTTGGTACCATGGGTGGCACATCAAAAAAAAAACCCCAAACCCCTAAACCCCAACCAAAACCCCTGATTTTTTTAAAATCCCTCATTCTTTACTAAAAACACGTTTCCAAAAAGGCTTACAATTCTTTCAGCCCCTCCCTTTTGTCTCCCCCAAAAGCGGGGCTCTGTGGATCTTAAAAACCATAAAGGATGGGGGACTATCAACCTCTTAAAAACCTCCCCCCTTTCAGAGGCTTTTTTCCCTGGGTTTTCGCCCCAGTCTACAGAAAAGAAATTAAAAAAATTTGTTTTTCAGATCTCAAAGGGAAAATTTCCCAAATCTTTTTGTGTTTAAAACGGGAACACTTTGGGAAACGAAGATGGGGGAGTTCGCAATTTTCACACAACCCCAAAGGGGACCCCCAATATTTCCTTGGGGAGTGGGGGTCCTAGGGTCTCTCCAAAAAAGTCCTGGACCTTGAAGATAGGTCGAGTGGGAAACCAATGTTTTTTAGGGGTTATACCAGAGTCCATAAACGCAGAGCGGGTTAAATACATTTTTGGGAGGGGCCCTAATGGGTTTTGGGTTCTTTTTAAATGTTGACCCAGGATTTTAAAAACAATAAAAAGGTTCCACGGTTTCCCAAAAAGCCTCGTAATCCCCCCCAACAGGTCCCAGGGATACCATTGTTTTCATTCATTTTTTATTTATAAAAAGGACTTTTGGGGGGCCCTACGAAAAGACAAAATCTTTGCCAGTTGATTTCACCCTCTTTCCTTTGCCCCGACCTTTCTGAGGCCCCCATGCTACGCAGAAGGGGGGTTCCGCCTTACAAAAAAAATCCCCCGGGGAAAAAGGAATTCCTTACGAGGGGGTTTCCCAGTAAATTTAAATTTTTAAAACAGAGATGGAAAAAAAGTCCCCCTGAAATCACCCCCGAAAAAAGCCAACCCCAAGTCTGAAACACTGGAATTTTTCTCCCTTTTTCTGACAAATTTCCCAGCCCAGGTCGGGAAAGGGAAAAAATTTGAGACTAAAATGTTTACCCCTTTTATGGCCCGGAAAAAAAACCCCCACCTTGGTCCAGTTTTTGTGCTTTGAAGCCCCCCAAAAAGTATCCTTTATGTTTGTTTGTTTTCCCCCAATTTTGGGGGTTCCCTGAAATGGAAAAAGTGGTTACCTTGACTAAATTAATCTGTTGTTTTTTTTTTTTTTTTTTTCCCCCCACTTTGGGGCGGGATTTTTCCCCCAATTTTTTTCCCCTTTTCCCCAAAGGGTTAAATGGAGTTTTTCCCATTTATTTCTTTTCAAATTTGGTTCCCACGTTCTGTTTTTTTTTATTGCAAATTATTTTTAAATCAATTTTAATTTTTTTTTCCCTAGGTTTTTTCAGCTTCCAATTTTCCGTTGTTCTTTGGTATTTGGGGGCCCTATTCAATCCTTTTTTCACTTTTTTTAAATTTTTGGGGGGTTTAAAGTTCTTTTCTTTAAATGTAAAGGGGGTTTTTAAAACTTTTTTTTTAAAAGGGTTTCTTTGGGTTTTGGGAAGAGATGCTATAAAATTTGGGGGGTGCAAAACTTTTGTTGCTGAAAAGAGACGCTTTCTGTTATCTTCAGTTTGCTATCGGATATATAAAAAAAATTGTTTTCCCCACATTTTTTTAAAGGGGAAATTCCCCCAAACAAAAAAACCCAAGGGGTGGTATTTTAAAAAAAAAAAATCAGAAAATTTCCCAAAACCTCACTCGAGTTATCTTTTGACCCCTTGGTCGTTTTTATCTTTTCAAACCTTTTTGTGAAATAAATTTCCAGGCCTTTACCCTTACTGCTTTGTAGCCCCCCAAACTAAAACCCAAAATTTTTTTTAAATTAAAGGGAAAAACTTTCGGATGGTTTAAAGAGGTGGGAAAAGGGGGCGGATCGCTGTGGAGATTTCAAGGGTAGTAGTAGATAATTCAGCTGCAGATCCAGCCCAGGGGAAATTCCCCCTCCCCCAGAAAAAAAACCCTTTTTTTTTGAGGAAGCCTTATGATGTAGGGAGATATTTGTTTTATTTAATGGAAAGATTACACCCTTTTTTCCCCAAACCCCGTTCGGCCCAACCCCCAAAACGTTTTTCTTTCTCTTTGTTTAAAGATTGTACCCCCAAGTTTTTTTTCTTTAAATCTTTGGGGGCACAAAAACAGGGTTTTGGACCATCCCCCAAAGGGTTTACCCCTTGGGAAGTTTCCCCTTACTTTTTTCCCAACCCGGATGTGGGGTATAAAAAAAAAACAATTTTCTACTTAAAATCCCCTAAAAAATTTCCCCTCCCTCAAAAAACACTTGGACGAAATTTTCCCCTTTTAAAAAGCCCCTTTCAGTTCCCTCCCCAAAAAATTTAGTATGGTGCGCCTTTAAGGTTACATTCGGGGTTGTATTTATCAATTGGCCAGTAAAAAGAAAAAAAGAATATGTAACCCTAGAGGGACCTGATGGGCAAAAATTAAGTTAGGGGGGCAGGGCCCTTTTTAAGGGAATAACCCTCGGTAGATAAAAAAGAAATTTTCCCAAAATAAAAAAACGCCCAACGTATTCATTTTTTCCAAAATTTTAAAAAAAAAACCGGGCCCAAATTAAAAAAGGGGAAAAATTCCCTTTAAAGGTGATAGCCCTTCAAAATTATTGCCGGGAAGAGTCAAAGTTCAACAGGGCCACGTACAAAAATTACAATTTAATACCCAAAATGGGGGGCCCCAAAAATTATAAATCCTTCTAAAATTTGGCCCAATTCGCCAAATTTTAAACTTCTAAACTAAAAATTTTAAAAATTCCGTGGGGGCTTTCCCCCCCTTCTGTTGATGAAATTAAAAATTTACCTATCTCCCATTTTGCCCTCCCAAAATTGGGCAAGACAAACTAGAACTTTTTAAAAGCCCCTTTTTTCAACTTAAGAATTTCAAATTTTAGCTAAAAATTTCTAGTAAACTAAACAAAAGTTTCCAGGTCCAGGGCTTGTCAAATAAATTATTTTTCGTTTTTTTTCCGGGAACTTTATTACTACTAATTTGGCCCTCCTTTTTCTTTGATTTGCTAGTTTTTCAAAAGCCCCCTAAAAAATTTTCTTACACGCCATATTTAAAACACCCCAAAGGGCCGGGAAAAGTTAAGAAAAGGTATTTTAATTTAAGGGCCCCAAAACCCTTTTTTTCCCCAAATTTTTAAAGTAATGCAAAGGTGTGCCTCCCGATAAATTTCGGACCCTTTTCCCCTCTCTAACCCCACAGTGATAAAAAAACGGGGATTTGTCAGGGCCAGACAGGCAGAGATGCCCCCCGTGGGTTTATTTGTTTTTTTTAAAAGGTGGAAAAAAACACACTCGATGAGGACGGGGCTTTTCTATCATTGGACGCAAAAAAAAGGCCTTTGTTTGGTCAACTGGCGTTATATAGAGCAAAAGTTTCCCGTAAATTTGGATTCTCTGGCTTTTTACTATTTTGCCCCATAAATGGCCCCTTTTCTCCCAACCCGTTTGCCCCCCGTACTCACTTTAGGTTTTTCCCTTTCCAAAACCCTTTATTTGAGAATGGAAACCCCCCAAAGGTTTTCCCCTTTTGCCCTTTAAAACTTTATATAGTCTGGAACCCTTAGCTGAAAAAAAAAAAGAAGTAGTTCTATTATTTTTTACTTTTGGGTTTTACTGACTTGCCCCCCCACCATAAAATAAAATTTATTTCCGGGACACATTATGTTAATCTGTCAAATTTCCCCCATCCTAATTCCCGGCCCTTTTAAATATTCTGCTTTTCCCTTTTCAAAAAAATTCATACTACAAATTAACAAATTAAATCCTTTTTATTTTTCCTGTGAATAAAACCCCCTATCAAACCACATCCTTTTTAAAAAAATTTGGCTTTTTCCCTCGCAACCAAATTCAGTAAACTTTCCTAGGGATAACCCAAGGTAACCCAATTTCACCCCAAAATACCATTTCCCCAAATTTCCCAAATTTCCCCATATGAGGCCTTGAAACGGGTTTTTAAAACCCAAATTTGCTAAATTTGGCCCCTTTTTGGGGTAGCGAAGGGTTAACCCTTGTGAAAATGGTCCCTTTTTACCTAAAATTTTTATATATATTTGGCGTGATTCCCTTTTTTAATCCCCGCTCATTTTCTTTAAAAATCCAAAAAACTATTTTCCCAAATTCATTTTTGGGGAGGAAAAAAAAAAAATAGAATTTTAAAAAAGACCCCCTTTTTTATAGTCCAAAAAGGATGGAGGAATTTGGTTTTTCCCCAACCCTTTAAGCTATAATGTGCCATCCCTCCTTTAACAATACCCCCCCGGTAAAGGACGAATGATAACCCCCCATTCCTGGGCCCCGGTTTGGGGGTTTTAAATTTTTTTTCCCAGGGGGGGTTAGTTTCTTCTTTTTGGCGGGGCACTTTTGGGGGGTAACCCAAACCCAATTTTTCCGTATTGGATTCTTTTCCGATCTTTTTAAAAATTTTTGGGCTTCACATGTCCTCCAACCCCGGATTTTGTCTCCAAAAAAATTTACTCCCTTATCTTTTCTTAAAACTGCTGGAATGAATTTTTTTCCTTTTCATCTTGGGGCACGTTTTTAAATTTTTTTTCAGTTTGACCAAAATATTTAATGATAAAAATTGGGAAATATATCAAATTTTCAGAACTCCCCTAAACTTTCAGGCCCCCCCTCCTCCTACTTTTTCCCAAAATTTTTCAAAATTTCGCCACTTTTCTCCAAAAAAAATTTAAAAGGGCCCAAAAACTACCTCTTTCCCCCCTTGACTTCCATAACTTTCTATTTCAAAAAAAAAGGTTTTTTGGGAAAGGCCCCCTCTCTGTTTTTACCCTTTTGCTTATTGAAAATGTTGGGCCTCCCAAAATTCCCCCACCCTTTTGGGCAAATGGGGGAAAAGAAATGTCCAAAGAATTCTCTCTTTTTACAGGGGAAAGCAGCCCCAAAAGGCTCCCAAAGATTTCCAAAGCTTTAAAAAATTACCCGAGTTTGTGCGCAAAATCACCCCCGTTTGGATTTACCTCCCACCGCCTTGCCAAAATCCCCTGGTACTTCTTTACCTCTGTTGGAAACAAGTGGCCCAAAAGGCCCCCCTACTCCCTTTTCTGGTGGGGTTTTTCCCCCACAAATTTAACAATTTGGAAATCAGTTTTTAATTATTTATCAGTTTTTCGGTTATTACTGTAAACCGAACCCAGAAAATAACGGGGGTTTTTTTTTTTAAAAAATATAAAGGTTTTCTAGATTTTCCCCCCCTTTTAAAATAAAGTTTTCTTTTTACCCTATAATTTTCAGACGGAAAACTCTAGCTCCCAAAAATGGAAGGGTCCCTGTGTTCCTCCGCTTCGGAGGTAAATTAATAAAAGTTAATTTCAATGTTCAGTGAACTTAAACTTATTGACCCCTCATGTCTGGGATTAAAAAAAGATTTCTATGGCCCAAACCTGGGCCCGACGTTTTCGGTACTATGTTTTGGGCATACAGTAAATTTGACAGTCATTTTAACCCCGGTTTTGCGTATTTCATTTTCCCCTCCCCCCTTCCCCTACACCGTTAATGGGGCTTTTATACTCTTCTCGGTGCACCTTGAACACCAGCCCCCTTTTTTAAATTTTATTATTTCTTTGAATTTTCTCCCTAACTCTTTTTCCCCAAAATATATTTTTTTTTCGTATATTTAAATGGAAGTTTTTTACTGTGGGTTTTTTGTGCTTTTTTTTGTTTTTTTTGTTACCAACCTATTTTTAAAAAGTGCGATTGTTTTTGATTCTGTTTTTTTTTCTTGCAAAAACTAAAGTTTTTTTATTTGTTTAAAATGTTATACTGTGTATTTTAAAAACCCCTGGGTTTAAAAAAAAACACAAAAACACAAACCTTAATATTTCATGAAATTTTTTTATTTATATAAAAAAGTAAAAAAAATTTTCCCAAAAATTTTTCATCGCCAATTTTATATCCGGGCCCCAATATTAAAGTTTAATTTAAACCCTAAGATAAAACCCGGTTTTTACGTCTCGTTGGTTTTTTAAGGGGGTTTATTCCTTTTAAAAAGTGAAGATTGAAAAATTCTTATTGTGGGCCAGATGGTAAAAAAACCCAGCGGGAAACAAGTTTTTGGGGGCCCCCACGGAACCAAACCCCACGGCCCCTCGGGGGAAATTTTTGGGGGTGGGCTTTTTCCTTTTCTCAAAAAGGTTTTTTGTGGTGGGCCAGCCCAACCCTTTTTCGTTTGGTTGTTTTCCCCTCTTGGGCCTAGTAAGAAATTTTTTTAATCTTTTACTTGTTTGAAAAAGGGAAAGAGGGGTTTTATAAAGAATACGGGGACGTTTTAACAGGTTTTTTCCCGTATGGTTATTCTTTTTTAAAATTAGGACCCCGGATTGGAAAAGGCGATGGAAAAAAAATTTGGATATTTCTACTATTTATATAAATGAAAAATTCGTGTATATGAAGGATTGTGTTTTGTTGTTTCTATGCCTAAACTTTACCTCTCTCCCAATGACTGATTTTTTAGAATAACATGTACTTTGCAGAATAAGTGCAAAATAAAGTGAAATTCAAGTGAATCTCCAGTACAGAACGAAGTGTGCCACTAAAGTTTTATGGTTATTTGGTTCTTTGCAATTATAAACTAATTTTGTGCTCATAACCTTTATGCAGAGTTAACAGATTGCAAATCAAAAATATGTAATGTCTTTCGACAGATTTGTTCAATTGGAAACTAACAATAGTACAAAAGCAGCAGGTCACTCTCTGTGAAATGTCTGTTTGTGGATAGTAAATACTCCTTTTTAGCCAACTTCATGGATATTTTTAGGAATATAGCTTTTTCCTCCAGTTCAGTCTTGTGCACACTAACAAGATTCATATTGCAGGATGGGGAATTTAAAGGCTAAGTCAAAACCCTGAACCTTTTGTAATATGTCTCAAACTATTTCTAAACTGTTTCTGCAGTTTGACAGGTCACGTTATCCTACTTAAGCAGGCTACTGACATACTGCCATTCGGGGTGTACTTGGCCCTCAACAATGTTAAGTGGGTGGTATATGTCAAATTAATTTCCTTTTGAACTCTGGCTTTCTCAGCTAAAAATTTTCTAGAGCAGACCTGCACAACTTGGCATGAGGTGGGGGCCAAAACTGCCTGGGAGTGCGCCCTGGAAGTACCTGGATTCCCTCTTAATTGCCTGGAAATGCAGGTTATGACCTTATCTCCGGTTTTCTGTTTCTCATTTGTTTAACACTTTTGGTAGGTGGTTACCACTGCATATAGGGAAGACCCCAGGAGTCATATAGTTTCTAAAATGTTTTGACCTAGCCATCACAAGTTGTAAAAGTCACTCCGATCTTTTCTCTTGCCCATTTTGCATTACTTTCATTACATCAACTTCCGGAGCTGCTTATATATCCCAGCCCTTAACCTGTGCCATTATAACAGGATAATGGTATTAAACCCATATCCTGGCTGTTTAACTACTTAGATTTCATGGTGAATGTGGGCACAGCATCTAGAAAGTTTTTCAGGATGTTGGAAGCCCCTTCTGTCTCCTGATTGCCCCTCTAACCAACAATACCATTGCAGGGTGTCGACTAGTTGACATGGCAGCTAGGGGCCTATTGAAGGCCCCCAGGACTGCTAGCTTGCAGAGTGTAATAGGAGAGTGGTCATTGTTCACTATTCTGTACTATATAAGTTATGCAGAAAAATGTAGAGGCGATTGTTCTGCCCCCCAATCCCGTTTGGTCAAGTACCCTTTGTGGACTAAAAAGTACAAAATAAAATTTAAAAGTTACTTTGTAGTTGAAAACTTTTCTGAAGTTTTCCTTTTCAAGAGATTTTGGTGGAGCCTGTGGGCCTTAACCGTACTTGCTAGAGTCAAGGAGGCCTCTTTGTTTGCTGTAAGCTTCCCAGATGTTTTGAATGAGTTGACAATTATCGCTTTTTTATACATTGCAGAATTGGACAGTATGTTGAAGCTATAAACAGTAGTGTAGAATTATAATAGAAAGATTTGTATGTTATCTCTTCTTTGTATTGACTCCTAATTTTTTCTTTGAACTACAGATGCGAAGTACTAATCAAATATGCAGTGTGAATAAGGTCTTAAGAGTCAAACACTAGGTGTGATGTCTATTCAAGAACAATCCCCCCAAACCATTGGCCACACATCTGTACTGCCTATTCTGTCACTTGTTTTTCTCAACACCATTGTGTTGAAGATTGTGTCTTCAGTGAACTATTGGTGAATCAGCACTATTTCAGTTATCTCAGCATTCCTGATTTGCCTAGCAGAAAGATAAGGAGAAAATCACAACTTCTGCACTCCTATTTGATTGTTTTAAAGGGATTTTCACATGAACTAACAATGCTCATTGGTCCATGGGGGCATGAGTAAAAATAGAAAGAAGATAAAACTTCAGGATGGTCACCTTCACTCCTGGTTGACGATCCATTCATCCCGGCTGTACCACTGAACGTTCATTGTTCACGTGATAGGTGCAGCCAATTACAGGCCACAACATCACCTGCACGCGACCTATGTGGCCTGTAATTGGCTGCAGCTGTTACGTAAATGAAGATGATGATGATGATAATGATGAACGGACCGGCAGCCGGGAGTGAACATGAGCGTCTGGGAGGTAAGTCTTATATTCTATTTTTAATCATGACAGACAAACAAGCATTCTAAGATCCCATAACACCCCTTTAAGTAGGTAATGTGCAGCTACCTGATCTGGAGCTTTTGACTCCAGATGAAGGTCACTTAGCATTTTCTGTTTTTTCCCTGCTATTCCTCTGCTTTGTTACTGGTTAAAATTAGAACCCTCACTACTCCTGGATACTTATGTACAGTAACTCTGCAGTGCACAGATATCTTTTACTACAAACAGATAACTTTGTGCAGGCTTTGAGTTTAAGCCTTGACTATTTGAGCTTTTGGCTATTAAGGCAGCACACATAGCAGAAGGCCTTAATGCAAGAATAGTGAGAAGGAAATGCTCCCTACAAAGTAACTTTTTGCAGCATTATAGTGGACTTCAGTTCTGCCCAGTCAATTTAGTTTGATAATCCATGGATTTCTGTAATAGATTTTCACTTTGAAGCAGTATGCATTGCCGGTGTTTTAGACATGGCTAATTCATGTCTTAGCTACCTAAAATGTAATCCAATATGATGCTGCGTTAAATAAGTAACGTGATTTTTTTCCCTATTGTATGAAGTTTGTCAGTATGTCGAGAATTCCCATTCATAATGGAATGATCATGTGAATTCTGACACAGTATCTATGTTTGAATCCCCATAAAAATGTATTGTCTGAATGTACCCTAACTTTGTGAGTACTATTACTACCACATTCAATGCAGAGACAAGCCAGATTGAATCTATAGAGTTGGAAATATGATCAGCAATTAGGGATCACATTTTTATGTGCTCTGACCAAAGCCTTCACCCTGTTTGATTCTGTTAGGATTTAGGGCGTCATGTCCAAAAATTGGCAGCGCCGCGGCAGTTTTTAGCTACATTAAATCAATGTAAAGTTTGATCCTCTCAAAAATCTGGCGTCAGTTATACCTTGCATAGTAAACTTAATGCGCCTTAAAAGGCACATTGCGCAAATCGCGGCACATAGCAAATAATTGGTAGTGTATGTAATGCGCCTATCGAGGTGCATTGCATAACTGAGGCGCATTACATATTACTACTAGTGTATGTAATGTCCCTCGATAGGCGCATTGCGAGATGGAGGCGCTTAACGTATCATTGCTACTATATGTAATGCGCCTTTTTAAGTGCATAACAACGTGTCGTACCTGGCGTATAATATGCCTAGTTTTTATGTATGACAGTTCATTTACATTGAGAATATGGCGTCAAAATAGACCAAAAAAAGGGCTCTTGCGTATTGGGACATGTCGCCATTAGGGTATGTTCACACGGCGTAATTGCGGCATGTACAGTATGCGCCGCAATACACCGGGTGATTTGGGAGTCCCGCTGATCAGCGCGTACTCCCGAAGCACGGGGGCGGGCCCTGTTGACATGCATTACTCGTGGCGCGTTATCGCCACGAATAATTGACATGTCACTTATCTCCCCGTGCATACAGTGCGATCGTATTGTACGCACGGGGGGACGAGGCGTAATCCATAGTTCTCTATGAGAGCTATGGATTACCGTAATTGCGGCATCCATCTCGCCATGTATTAAGTGCAAATACGCAGCGAAATGCGTGCCGAAATTATGCCGTGTGAACATACCCTAAGGCTATGTTCACACGGCTTAATTGTGGGGCGAAATACGCCCCACAATTACGCCGTGTATACGGGGCTGGGAGCGGTGGGGGGGGAGGGGGGTTGCAGCTTGCCGGCCCCATAGACATTCATTATTCTCGGCGTGTATACGCTGTGAATAAGTAGCATGTCACTTATCTCCCCCCGTGGCGTATTGTCCGAGCGGGGAGAGGAGACGTAATCCATAGTTCTCTATGAGAACTGTGGATTACTGGAATGACTGGGATGTATTTCAGCCTGTAATTCTCGCAGTACGGCATGAATTATGGGCTGAAATACGTCCCAGAATCAGCCGTGTGAACATGGCCTTAGAGTCTATGTGGAAAATAATAATTTGGAATTGGTTGCATGCTTCACAGTGGCATGCTTTTCATGCCAAAAAGCTGTGGATCAGCTCTAATGAAAATCAATCCATGCAAGTAAACTGAGTTTAAGCTACTGTTTTCTGCTACAGATTTTCCAAATTCTTATCTATGTGACCATAGAGGTAAATACATTTTTTGTTTTGTTTTGATGATGTTGAGCTTAGTGTTAACAATAATGAAGGGAGAAGCAACTTCAGTAAAGCTGGCAACCTGGATATAGCTACATGAAAAACCTAATATCCAGGGCAACTGCCATGTGCAGCATGGACAGAAGCAAGATGGGCTGAGAGTGACTCAGTAAGGTCCTGGTAGGTTGTCACAGGTATCTGTGGCTATGCTGACTGCAGTACATCCCACAGCTGCTAGAGAGTGCACGGGGGAAGATCCATAAAGTGAACACAATGATTGAGGTGGTCCCACAAATGCTCAATTGGATTCCAGTCTGGGGAATTAGGGGGCAAGGCAATACTTGGAAGTCTTGGTCACGCTCTTCTGACCAATGCTGGACATTTTAAGCCATGTGGGATGTTGCATTGTCTTGCTAGAAGATTCCATCCACCCTAGGGAAGACAATTAGCATGTATAGATGTACTTGATCTGCAGCAATGGATTTATACCTAAATTGTTTGAAAGTACATTCCAAATGAATTAGTGGACCCAGAGAATGCCATGAAAAAATTTTCCAGCCCATAACGCTGTCGCCACCAGCTTGTATTCTTCCAACAATGGTTGCAGGGTATTTTTTCATCAGATATACGAACGTCCATTTGTTCAATAAGCAGAAAATGAGACTCAACAGGGTAGACAACCCTTTGAGCAGCAGTCTAATTCCAATACTGCTGTAAAAATTGAAGCCTTTATTGCCAATGCAACTTCATTAGCAGTTGTCCAGTGACCATCCGTCGGTTTTGGAGCCTCACACGGAGTAGGGATTGATGAACTGTTGAATTTGACATATGTTTGGTAGCCCCCTGCTTCCTTTTGCCAGAGAGCTGCTCCATTGTAGCATGTCACTACACACTCGCACCTTCTTAGCTGACATTCGCCTCTCTCATCAATTGCACATGGTGCTGCCCAGTTTACATGTCACTTATTGCCATTTATCCACTCACTATACACTTTTATCATTGAAGCATGCAAACAGTTCACAAACTGCGCAGTATGAGGCTATGTCTCCACTGCACGATGAATACGATGATATTTTCGGTGCTTTTAGTTTTTTTAGATACAATACGAAGATACGATCATTCCTGCAGCCCCATAGACGGCAATAGAAAAGATGAGCTGCAGTCTACACAGCTCTTCTTTTCTCTGCTTGTCTTCTGGCTCCTGCGTATTATACAACATGTTGTATAATACGCCAGTACTTTAAGTTTTCTTGGCGTCTTCCCATACAATACAATTGTATGGGCGACATAAAAAAAAAACAAGAAGCAACCGCGTTTTTTGTTCAAAGCGTGACAAAAAACACGGTTCTGCATCGGAAAAAAACGTCCACTTTCGGGACGTTTTTGGTCTGATGCAGTGGAGACGTAGCCTTAAAAACACTGTCACTTTTGGCCCAAAAGCCAGTAATTCTCCTTTTTTGCAACTGTGATAAATCGTTCCTTTTACCTATGATGCAACGAGGGATTTGTGTGCGGACATCCTATCTCACACCATGGGCCACATGTATGAAACCGTTTAGGTCTTAAACTCACTCTTTTTCCCATAGTAACCTATGGGCAAAAAAAAATGAGTCTTAGACCTAAACAGGTTCATACATGTGGCCCCATGTGACTGCCATGTGAAAAATAGAAAGTGGTCATAATAAGAGGACACGGCTTTGTATATTAGTTTTTGTTTAAAATTTATCTATAATCAAACCTTCAGATGAAAAGTTAGAACTTTGAATATAATCAATTAATATCTTGTGTATGTGGGAAAGATTCTCTAGTAGTTTACAAATTGTAATAGCAAATAAAAAATGTGCATCTTGTGAGCGCTAGATTTACAAAAGTATGATTCATGCAGCAGGGTTGTTTTATTATATTAGTGTATATTTCTAAGCTGCTAGTACTGTTTAAAAAATAATTACTGTGGTCCTGATCAAAACTCTGCACTTTTCATTTCTATTTAGCGATCTGTGCTCAGATGCATAGAGAGATGAAAACGTTGCTCCTGCTCCCACGAGAGTGCTAGTTATCATTACTCCTACAATACTGCTCAGGCACCGTTTGTTTCATGGTAATGTGCTGTTTATCACCAGCCTTTGTGACATGCTAAAAGGTCCTGCCACACAGCCAGAGACTTATGGGATGTAAACTCAGGGGTCTCAGCAGTAGTTTTCCAGCCTTACATTACAGTTTTCATCTTCTCTATCCTTTTGTGCTAAAGCCGACCTCAGGCAGTTTCCTTCTAGGGGAATCCAAAGGGAGCAGCTGTTGTTAAAGATTTCATTTCCTCCTGTGGTTGTTCATTTCTGCAGTTTTCTATTGCCTCCTGCCCTCCCTCCGACATGTCTTTATGCATATCAACTTTTTCATTGGGACTTACTCACACACCTTATTCATAATAAGAAAGCATATGTTAAATGGTGCAGTGTAGAAAGGTGAGCTTTGTATGTCTAATTGTCCTAATTTTTATGTCTTTAATTTCTGTCTGTTCCCCTGCCTTCATTTTTGGGTTGTTTTGCCTACTCTGCATAAATGTTCTTAGAATTTCAAAAGTAAAAATTTAAATATGTAAGAGCTAATATACAGTATATATGTACTGAGATTACCTGAAAAAAACATAAAGCAGACATAAAGTAATAATACAATAATAAAATTCAGCACAGATATGTCTTAAGCACATTTTAGACAAAAATAAAACCCAGTTATGTTATCTTACTCTAATGGAACTATTCCAATCCATTGTCATGGGCACTTTTTCTAACTTTGCTTCCTTTAGGCTATGTTCACAAGGCTTATTTGCGGGGCGTAATTACACCCCGCAATTACACCGTGTGGACAGGGGCGGGAGCGGGGGCGTATACGCCGCTGGTAATTCACATGTCACTTATCTACCCCCTCGGCGGATTCGCCGAGCAGGGAGAGGAGACGTAATCCATAGTTCTCTATGAGGACTGTGGATTACCGTAATGACTGGGACGTATTCCAGCCGGAATTTGCGCACTTCGGCACGTAATTACGGACTGAAATACGTCCCATTTTAAGCCGTGTGAACATAGCCTTAGTTTTAACATGTTACCTTTTTCTTTTTTCAGTTAACCTGCTATTTCACTGAAAGTTTTTACATAGTTTGGAAACACTTGCGGTCTCTTGTATGAAAACTGTCCAGGTCTAAGACCTTCTTTGTTGACCACATCAACCAATAAGGCCATGTTCACACGACTTAATATGGGACGTATTTCGGTCAGTACTTAGGCGCCGGAGTGAGCCTATTACGGGCCAAAAACGGCCCATTCATTACGGAAATTCACAGTTCTCATAGAGAACTATGGATTACGTCTCCTCTCCCTGCCCGGCGTATACGCGCCGCTAGCAGTGATTGTCTATGGGCCGGCGAAGTGCCGGCCCCCCGCTCACTCCCCCGCTCCCGCCCCGCCCCCGTCCACACGGCTTAATTGCGGGGCGTAATTACGTCCCGCAATTAAGCCGTGTGAACATAGCCTAAGAGTTTCCCTTTCATTTCATATAGTGCCCTGATGAAATGAAAGGGATGCTCTGATTGTTTGCTATGGGCAACAAAGAAAGTTTTACACCTAGACAGGTTTCATACATGTTCCCCTTTGGATTTAGCAGTACAGTATAACCTTTTTATCGCCTGTTTACTCACCACTTTTTACACACCGCTGTTTGAAAACCATCGTTGCAGTCTCATGGTGACTGTATGTTCATACAACGTGTTAAGTCCATGTGAACATATGCTTCTAGATGTGTGTTTGGATCTCTCTGTCGGACCCCAAAAGGACCCAAATACGCATCTAATAAATAGCAATGTGATTTACATTGCTTTTAATATGAAACTCGCATCAGCGTTCACACAATGATTGCCGATGTGTCTCACTGCGTCTTTCGGATCCGTTCCAAGAGTTGACATGTCAATTCTTGATCCGAAAGACGCAGCAGGAGCCTTATTTTAAATTATAGGGTGCGATCCTGCTGCATCCAACACATATCCAAACACGCAGCTGTGTGTTGGATACATGTTGGATCCATTTAGGATCCGATCGCCGCTGCGTTTTTGGATGCGATTTTTGGATCCAAAACGGATCCGAAACTGGATCCAAAAATGCCATGTGAACGGCCCCTTGCGATAGCCATGTGATAAACAGCTACAACTTGTGTAAATGTATTTAAGCGAAGGATTTATATTGAGCAGCACCATCTATATAGAAAAATTGTTTCTTTCTTAATCTTCTTCATTAACAATGGACGAATTTTTGATTTAATAATGATCCTATAACATATATTTCTGAAAGCAGCACACCCATGGATTTTGTCAGTTACTTTCAGCATGTTTAAATTAAAGGCCTGGTTCACATCTGCTTTAGAGTTTCAGTTTGGACCCTCCACCGTGGAGGTGGAACTAGGCCCATTTCACAATGGATATCAACAACCACCAACCAACCCCACTAAGTACAATAGGCTCCATCAGGTTTCTGTCACCACCTTTTCTGCATTTTTTTCTGTATGGAAACAGGTGTGAACCAGGCTTAAATATGAACACTCTATTGTAGGGTTGTAAGAGACAGCTCAATGAAGCTTTGTAAACTAGTGTTAAACCCAGCTATATTTACAATTAAAAAGGCTCATTATGTAACATAAGTTGACCACTTCTGATAAGTTTTTTTTTAAAATTCCTAACTGAATAAAAAATAATTGAGCCAAGAGGCAGTACTTAAAGGGGTTGTCTCACTACATTGATTCATCTTAATCTGTCCTGTTTTCTTGGTTTCACTTTGAATTCAGGGGCATGGTTACTGGCTTCCACTAGGCTGCAGTAGAAGCCAGGTCTGTAGCTATCGCAACCAGCGCTGACAGCCTATCAGGATAGATCAAACAGGTCTGTAGCTATAGCGACCTGAGGAGCTGATGCTTCCCATACAAAAAGGGATATCACAGAATAGGTAGGACACTGTTAATGGACATATATTACAAAGTGACTTGTTTTTGCAAGATCTTTAACATAAAAAGCAATCCTTGTAGTGACACAACCCCTTTAACTCTCCCTTAATACCTTATCACAACAGGCTCTTAAAAGTGTACTTGTGTACAGCAACAGCATGGAATCATGAATGTTTGATATGTCCCTATAAATGAACACAGGTAAAGGGGCTTACATACTATACTTGCTAAGTTTCTCCTTTCTGCACTGATCTCTGATATAACTATTGGTGCCCAAGATAGAATCTTAAAGGGAACAACTCATGGTGTGTTAATTACTGTAACCGTACTATAAGCTGAGAAAAACAAATATGTTCAAAACATTTCTGCTCCAATATGGCAAAGTGTAACATGAGTAAACAATGGATACCAGTGACTAGGACACTAACTCACATTACACAGAGACTGCGGCAGAACAGTAACAAAAGTTTAATCGATTATTGGACTTCAGAAGAAAATCCACTTGATACAGCAGGATAGAGAAACTACAGCACTGGACCTAGGGCTGGAGCATTACAAAATATAAGGACTGTGCTCTTACACTGTCTAGCTGAATATACCATTTCATATTAAAATATTTTAGAAACATTTTTTACAATATGTTAAAAAAGTAAACAAGCAAAGAAGCACAGAAAAAAATAAGGACAAAACAAATGTTAAAATGATATATAAAATAATTTAGTCAGACATGCCCAACTTGGCAGGAAGGGAAGGCTTAAACTGCCAAAAAACATCCCTGACTTCTGGGACCGCCACCGATACACTAATGCCCTCAAACTCGGTGGGGGCTATACGAGCCTTGAATTACAGTATAGTAAACAATCCTGTAAACTTTATTTCATCCCATTAATAACAAAAAAATATTAAAAACATAGTGCATGTTAAGTTCTCAGTGCTAAGTTTTTAATTTTGTCTGTTATTATTGGGATGATATAAAGTTTACAAGATTATTTTACTATAGTCCGAGTGCTGGAGGACCTTCTGTTACATATTGGATCTTATCGCTGATTTCTTTCCGTGCACAGGATAATTTAACAACCGGATGCCATACACAACAGGTGAGCGAACAAACAAACCCACTTTTGTTTATTGGGGCTATACAAGCCTTGCCCAATTGGGGGCCACCAGGAATCCTTTGGTGGGCCATATGTTGGAGGCCTCAGTTAAAGACACAGGCAGCTTCAGGCTCCTATTTCCTGTTCAGGCTGTGCTTGGTCCAATAGCACTGATTGACATATCAACTCTGCTATTCCTAGCTAATTTGAAGGTTTGTAAACTCTAGTGCACAAGGCTACAGAGCTCTAAAGGGTTAAAGCGTGTCAGTAAGTAATGTAAACAAAGCTCCCATCTTTCAAGATAAGAAACACAGCAGGGAGTGACATTACCAGGACACCACACTGCTACAGCCTGTAAGAGTAGAGAGAGGTGGCTGGTAACTAGGGAAGCTTGTGTGCAAAAGCAGGCGATAAGACCTGCTCCTAACTCTGAAGAGAAGCAAAATCAGAACAGGAATGTAATTGTAATTGTTGATAGTCTTTGCTTAACTTTGCCTACATTTTTAAAGATAATCAATGATACAGGAATTCCCCTTTAAGCACTTGTGAAATCAGTGTTGTAAAGTACTTGGCGATTTTGGTGAATGATCAACTTAAAGGGATTTTCCCACCATGCACTTTGATGGCATATCAATAAGATATGTCATCAAAGTGTGACCTTTGGGACCCACATCAATTTCTGAAATGGGCCCCGAAAGTCTTGGCTCAGAATGTAGAACTGGTGGCGCTCGTGCATGAATCTCTGTTCTGTATAATGGGTGTTCCAAGTGCAGCCGAACACACTGCTGATTTTCTTACCCAAAGTAGTGGTTATTTTTTATTCGTCAGCATTAACCTAAATTTAGAGAATATTGAACAAAAATAAAAGTATATCACAAAGTTGCATTACCCATGAAAAATGTGAAGTGCGATTCTGCAGTCATACTCCCTTTCATCTGCCATCGTCTTCTTGCTAATATACATGTAAAGCATTAATGTAGATTCAGACTTCATGGAATTTCTTTGTAGTCTGTAACCATGGAGACGCATAGGTCTGCATAGAGCATAAAAAAGTAAGAAGTTTCTAATCAAGTCTAATTACAAATCTTGCTTACATTTTTTATTTGGATGTATTGATGTACCGTATTTTTCGGACTATAAGGCGCACATAAAAGCCTATGATTATTTCTCAGAAATCGAAAGTGCGCCTTATAGTCCTATGTGCCTTATATATGAATCAATTCTTCCCTTGGGTTTTTAGGCTTTGTTCAGAACGTATTTACAGCTAATTTAGTGACAATTATTTGCAACTGACTTGTAACTGATTTCCGATCGTAAATACGTTCCGAAATCAGTTACAAATAACAAATCGGTTGCAAATAAGTGTCACTAAGTGTGGCACGTATTTCGCAATGGAATTACAATCCCCATTCTTTACATGGGGTGATTCCGATGTAAAATACGGCACAATAAGTGGCAGGACCATTGTAAATCTGACCGTATTGCGGCTGCAATCTGCGGCAGCAATACGGCACAGAAATATGGAGCATGGCCTATACGGCCACCGTAGTCAGGAGCGTCACTGCGTGCGGTGATACATACAGCTCTGTGTGCAGGAGCCCCGCGCTTTATAATCCGGTGCGCCTTATATATGAACCTAGACGACTTAGCAGGCGCTCATTGATAATGCGCCTTATAATTCGGTGCGCCTTATAGTGCGAAAATTACGGTAATAAAAAGAAATAGTTGCAAAATGGATAAAGTCTGAAGTGGAGTAATTGCTGGATGAGCGGTTGCCAGCGCATGTTATGGTCCGCTAAGGATATATCATATACCATTGAAAATAAATGAAATGTAAAAAAAGATGGGGATTTTGTTGAAAGAGGTCTGATTAGATCGAAACGTTCTACTCTATTACTAAAGTCTTTGATTAAATGTATGGATCATCATGTATGAAGTCGGCTTTTTAACAATTAGCATCGTTGAGTCATTAAAGTTTTTGTAAAAATTTAAAAAATTAAAGAGTTTTTCTAAATAATTGGAGTGCAACCTAATTTTTCTCATATATAATCCGTTTTGGTGTGCACCCTCCAAGGACTGTGAGTGCCAAGGATTCAACTTTTGGTATATTTAAAAAAAGGCTGATGGGAAATATGTGAGCATAGAAATTGTATTTCAAAACTACAATTAAAATTGTACAAGTAAAATTGTATGTATTTGGTGCATATACCTGAATCTGATAATGGATAAATTGTATAGAATCATGGGGCGTATTTATTAATGCAGTTATATCTCATATTTATTGGAAAATATATGTGACTTATTTACTAAAATGTTCCTCAAACAGCATGACCCATCCTGGGGATATTAGAGTGCTACACTGTCATTACATATTGACATACCATTTAGTGGTACAACATGATAAGTAACATGCTTACTTTCTGAAAAAGGCCAATGTTAGCAACATGTCATTTCGAAAATGAACTACTAATGAATTCATCACAATCAATTATTGTTATTATAACTAGTAGTAGTAAATTAAAAAATGAAAGATTGTGTCCAATTCCATTTTTCATCAAAAGAGTCTGAACAGGACAAAATGATCTCATACAAAACACTGTTTGCCTTAGAGCAATCTGTCATTGTGTGATGATGTATTTACCATATTATTTTTATTTGAAAGCATTTTATTGAGTGTGCTTACAGCATAGCATGGTCTAGGCCTGTCACCTGGCAAGCAATTATTATACTGAAAGGCAATATGTTATTACCCCTTTTATTTGAAGAGGTTTTATTGTGTGTGCTTGCAGTATGATCTAGGCCTCTATAATCTGACTTGCAGTTATGTGTGTTTCTAAGTCACGTCACCAATATACTTATTATTGTGTAGACTTCAGCTGTTGTTTGTGAAATAGCTATGCATTCTCATTTATGGAATTGTTATTATTGTTTTATATTATTTTATTGTTTATTTTAAGTTATTTTTCCTCTTATAATTTATTTTTAATGGGAGAGGGGCTATTGGCATTACCTTCATGTCACTATTCTAAGTGTTAGCCTCTTGAAATACTGCAGTTAATTGGAAGCTATGGATTAAATGCTGCATGTGTGAATTCTGTCATTTTGATTTACTTCCCACCAATGCTATTAAGAAACCCAGGGCTTCATTACTTACTCAATACTTCTAAAGTTTATGCACATCTTACAGCATTCTCATTAATTATTGAGAAATATTTAATGTCTCAATGCCCACTTCACATTCAAATCGAAACAGAACCTGCGGTGACGCTGTTTGTGTGCCATTATGTTTAATACATGTGTTTTAGATTTCTGGAATTACAAACAAATCTTCACGTTGTGTCTTCATGTGAAATACGTCTTTAGATTCTAACTAATTATTGGGGAAAATTGAAACATTAGCATTTTATGGGAAACAAAATGACTATAACCTAAACAAAATGGCAACTCTAAAGAGACGATATTTAGAAGCCTTGCCTACTATTAACCCACATTAAAAACAATTACACTTGCACAGAAAATCAAAAGATTTAGGATTCCTATAAAGAGCTAATCAGACATTTAATTACACTAATATCTTCCTATTTTATTACGTGATTATTTTTATTGTTATTTTTACCATTTCCCTATAACAGGCTACAAGCTGCATTAAAGTTTAACCATACTGTCATATTAATAGTACTTTCTGTTTTCACATAGCTCTTTAATGTTAGCAGGCATACAGTCATTTATTTTTAGCCATTGCTGTGTTCAAGTTGTACGACATAGAATAAAGCGAAAACCCAATACAGCTATACATTCCTGAAATTGCAAGTTTCTGAATTAAAAAAAAAGATGTGATGACTTTCCCTTGCAAGTGTTAGTGCACAGAAATGAAATTGTAAATTTCTGAATTAAAAAAAAGATGTGATGACTTTCCCTTGCAAGTCTTAGTGCACAGAAATGAAATTGCAAACTTCTGAATTAAAAAAAAAGATGTGATGACTTTCCCTTGCAAGTGCACAGAAATGACAGAATATCCTACTGCAAATATCAGGCTGATAAAAGCCACCTAGGTGTGTGATCACAGTCCTGCCAAGGTAATGCATGTCTGATAAGTGTGCTCATGCATACTCACCTCTGTCTTCCCAACAGTCTATTTCATGTTGTTTCCTCTCTTTGTTCACTTATTGTCTTCTCTACGTCTGCTCTCGCCGTCTTCTGTGTGACAGTTTGGCCCATTACATCCTACAGTACCTTAACATGTCGAATCCTCGGGATAAAGAGCCTCCTTTTCCTCTCTCAGCCAGCCTCAGTACCCTCCTATGCTTGTCACTGCTCGACTCTCTGCTCCACACTGGCTTGTTTTGTCAATAACCATTTATTTGTTGCTGGAAAAGTAGAAGCCATTACATCTGACCTCCCTGTTTCATCAATTATGGATAGATTATTGGATGTGAACATCTGCAGAAGCTCGCTGCTGAACTCACCTCCTGGCTGGGATTAAATAAAGTATTAAACTGTTGTTTATTGTCAGGCCAAAACTCTACTGGGAAGTCAAGGGATTGCGGCTCTTGCAAACCCCTATCAGCAGGCACCTAACATTGTTTAGTATTGCTACCGTTTCCCACTAGGTCTTGGCCATCTATTATTAACACTTATTACTAGTTGTTATGACATACTTGATAAAAGCTCTTGGCAGGAATCACATTTCCCATCTTTGTCACATCTGTCAGAAATAAAGAAGTAATCCATCAATTTCCTGTTGCATTTCTGGTTTTGGATAGAAGATAAAGATTAGAGTTAATCACATATATCTCCCTTCATGGTAAACGTGTGCTTCTCCATATACTCGTTAATATCACCAATCTCCTATGCACCTTTGCTGGCTGTGGTTTGATAAATTGCTTCAGACATGTATATTTTTTATTATAAGAGAGATGGTCAGAAAGCAAATAAATAATACATTGTTCTTCTCGGTATTAGTTTTATTCTGTGATTTCCCATGTATATTCTGTGTCATTTTGTGGGGAATGCACATCATAACATAGCTTTCTCCTCTCTTGATATTATTATATTTGTTATATGAAGCACTTATTTCGTATTTTCAGCATGTCTGAGCTGATATTAAAAGTGCATATATATATACACATAGATGTTTGTATTCATAAATGCAGGTTGATGTTGGGGAAACTCAATGAGCATGTATCAGACTGTTTTATTGTGAAAATGTATCTTTTATGACATTGAAGCAAGGTTGGATTTTTTGTTATTTTGCTTTATTTCCAGAAACATTCCTCAGTGTGACTTGTAACTCAAAAATTACGTTTTTCTTGATTTTATGAGACATTCAGCTACACTGAGTATTGATATTATACCTCTTATTATTTTCATAAATATGAAATTTCCTGTAATAGATATTTGTGACATCAATTTGTAAGCAGCACTCTGTGAATGCCACACATATACCCAAGCACGCTATACCGTTATCATATAGTACTTTTTCCTATATTGCCTTTTTTCAGTTTTTATAGTTTAGCTGTTTGTTTTGCCTTGTGAGTGTATTCTATGTTTGTACCCAGCGATATACATTGCAAATATACCCTATGACTATACTCCAATAAGGTTGTGATATTTGCCTATTGTCTCTAGTCAACCACTGGATTTAGTTCTGCAATTGCATAATGAAAGTCTGCTACTTTTAATATGTTGATATCTCTACTAATACTTTTTTCCAATCCGGCTTTTAAAGGATGTTGCACCATTAGCAAATTTTAGAGATGCCCCTGTTTTCAACATGCAGAACCCGAGAACAAATTGCATATGTATGGAAATAAACTAGCCTCAACAACGGCACTGAGTTAAATGTATAACATACAATATCTCACAAACGTGAGGACACCCCTCACATTTTTGTAAATATTGTATTATAGGACAACACTGAAGATATGTCACTTTGATATAATGTAAAGTATTCAGTCTACAGCTTGTATAACAGTGTAAATTTGGTGTGCCCTCAAAAGAACTCAACACACAGCCATCAATGTATAAACCACTGGCAAAAAAAGTGAGTACAGTAAGTGAAAATGGACAAAGTATGGCCAATTTGTCATTTTCCCTCCACGGTGTCATGTGACTTGTTTCTGTTACAAGGTCTCAGGTGTGAATGGGGAGCAGGAGTGCTAAATTTCATTTTATCATACTGGTCACTGGAAGTCCAACCTGGCGCCTCACGGCAAAGAACTGTCTGAGAATCTGAAAAAAGACAAATTTAAATTGAGCTAAAAACATCACTCCACATGGGCTCTATAGCATGTTATACTGTTATTCTACATGTAGTTGTGTCATGTACTTCTGTTTTGACTTACTTTCAGTGCATCAGTATCAATATATCAAAATATCTGGAACAGACATGACTAGACTAGTCTGTGGGCGACATGCATGTATAATAGCGCCCGGGCGCCATTTTCTTTGCGCGCATTTGTAGCATAGAAGGCATCTGAATCTATAAACCAGTTCTACTGCGGGTCATAGATATAGCACTTTCTAGCTTCAAAGTGACACTTCTGGCTCAGATAAACCACTTTTAAAGTGCTCTACCTGTTCCAGCAGTAATGCGCCTGGATTTTCCGTACTGAAACTATAAATGTGTAAATTGGTACGGTTGTAGTGCAACACGCCTCCAACATGCTCCCTGATCTAAGGCGAATTACATAGTGCCCCGGGTGTTTGTAATGCGCCTGATATTGGAGTGCGCCTGTTTAAAAATAGAGCGAATGGGGCTATGCTAGTTTTTCGGCTGAAAAGACGCCAGACTTCTGCCGCACCCCCGTTCATACATGTCCCCCTAAATGTTTTTATTGCCAGAGGATAATCAGGGTGACAAGTATGAACCTGGCGCTGACTTGCCAGTTCTACCTCTGCTTTTAATAGTGTATGATCTGACAGTATGTATGAAAGTGTCTCACAATTTTTGTTTCAGCCATGCCACTTTGAAAATGGTATGGATTTGTACGACAGTTTCGTGCCAAACTTTGGTGCATTTCAGCGTGACACGCCGCGTATCTTTGGCACATTCAAAAGTGTTGAGACTGACACAGATTGCAGCAAGTTTTGGCATACGACAGTTCATACATCTATAGAACAGAGCTACAACAGTTAATTAATCGAAAATCAGGTCGTAGCTTTAATTTTCCAGATCATATGAAATCTGGTTGTTGCCATGGGCAACTTCTCCAGTTTTCCTTTGCACTAGTTTTGATACATCTACAAAACAGTAAACTGTGAACTCACCTTTTTTAGGGGTACATGTATGAAAACTGTCTTGGTCTAAGACTTTCTTTGTTGCCCATAGCAACCAAATCAGAGCGCCCCTTTCATTTTCTCAGAGCACTATATGAAATGAGAGGGGCGCTCTGATTAGTTGCTATGGGCAAGAAAGAAAGTCTTACACCTAGACAATTTTCATACATGAGGCCCTTAGTATTTCAGATGCACAGAAAAGAGTCTGAAGCTTTGATACATCTCCCCAATGTGTTTCAATCAATGACTATTAGTAAGTGTCTCAAAGACAGTGACCGATTCATATGTTGCATGGTTAACCTAAGTAAATATTGTTTTATTTGGACATATAGGGTCACATGTATGAAAACTATCTTGGTCTAAAACTCACTTTGTTGCAAAGAGCAACCGATCAGAGTGCCCCTTTCATTTCATATAGTGCTCTAGAACAATGAAAGGGGCGCTCTGATTGGTTGCTACGGGCAACAAAGGGAATTTCAGACCAAGACAGTTTTCATACAGTACATGTGGCCCATAGTGTTATTTGCAATTTCTTAGTTAAAAATCAAATTTGATAAGAAAAATTGTGTGGAGAGCTTCTGTACTGATCATTTTATGTTTCTCAGAAAGTACAGTAATATTAATGATTATCAGCATGGTTTTGTGTGTGGGATAGGTCATGCCATAATAACCTCATTAGCTTCTTTGAGGAAGTAAGCTGAAATTTTGATCAAGGTATTGCACAAGATGTGACCTACTTAGACTATGCATAATCTTTTGATGCAGTGAAGTACAGCAGATAGGGTATCAGTTTCAGCGTAAGCAGCAAAGTGTGGTCATTAATAATATGATTATATTATTCAGATTGGTCTGGTATGCTAAGTGAATTAGCATACAGTTCAGCACTGAAATGCGACTTGAAAACCAGGAATACCCGTTAGCGGAACATTTTGTGTTAGTGTGATGAACTATAGTAGAGCTTTATGTGGTATATTACATTAGCTGTTCTCCTCATGGGAACGTTTCAGTTCCAGAGATAATTACATTTTATTGGTGGGGAGTTATACCATTAAAATGCCCAGTGGCAAAGAAAACCTTATGATAGACTCTTTAAAGTATTGGTCATGCTTCTAGATATATCTGGAAGAAATATTTTAATGATAGATAGTACTGAAAATCAGGAATGTGTCGAAGAGTGGACCATATGGTATCAGAATAATTGTAATAGAAAGTAAAAAAGAATCCAATGTATGTATAAAAGATAATAGGACTGGCATTTAAGGGTCACGGTAAATAGAAAAGTTATGAAATTGTGTTAGATGATGATGTAGTGTAGAAAAGACATAGATGCTATAGACACAGTTACACTGCCTGCACTAGGGCCAAATGTATGAAACTGTTTAGGTCTAAAACTCAAGAGTGAGTTTTAGACCTAAACGGTTTCATACATGTGGCCCCTAGGTAGGTGTCAGAGGAGTGGTAACAAAAACCATTGGGAAGTGATAAGAAGATTGCCACAGCCCCTTTGTCGTAGGGTTTTCATATGCAGACCCATACTAATGTTTTTTTCATGGTGGGATTGGAGATTAGCCTCGATCAAGACATTTCTGATGCTACATATTTCATCAAAAGCAATAGGTCTGTATAGACAGCTTTATTTATTTATGTTGGTACCCTCTCCACCATATATATCATTCAAAATTGGAATAAAACCCCCTTTAAGCATCTACACTATCTGTTAAAGGCTGATAACTGCACAATACCAATCAAAGTAATTTGGCAGGAAAACTCTGTTATTCTACACTTAATGGGGTTTTCCAACCTTAGCACTAACCTTAGCACTGTCTTGACTTGTTAAGTGGAAATTTTCTGGGTGGATGCAGCATTGTAGATTATCTCCTTCATTCTTGGGACTGAGACAGTCACTGTGATCGCAACCAATGATCAGCAAGAGATGGCATGTACTGCCACTTCCTATGAGATAGAAACACTTTAAAATGCCTATTACATTTTGTAACAAATTTAGTCCAAACCTGTATATATCTCATTGGATAAAAAGACTTTTTCTCTAGTTATCAGGCTACTTCCTTCTTTCACCCTACCACCTAAACTTGGAAACCATGCCAGTAAGAAGCATGCACCTCCGACTGTAAAACAATTTGTCATAAATCAACAGGACAATCAAAAACAGGAAACTTTATAATATATGTTATTAGAGAAAAATGCATATTTCTGTACTTACAGACAGTTACATCATCACAACTGCCGATCAGTCTTCCTCTTCTCCTCTGAAACATGATACTGCTGATACAACCCAAATGTGTTGCTTTCTGCAGTTACATCAAGTTTAGAAGGACAAAAGGCAGGACATCTCTTCCTCTACGCCATGGCATATATGGATAATTCCCCATATCTGGGCACTAAGGTTATGTTCACACGGGGGAATTTCGGCACGCATTTCACGTCATATTTGCTCTCTAATACGAGCGAGATACACGCGAAATTACGGTAATCCATAGCTCTCATAGAGAATTTTGGATTACGCCTCCTCTCCCCGCTTGTACAATACAATCGTATTGTACGCGTGGGGAGATAAGTGACATGTCAATTACTTGCGATGAATACGCGCCGCGAGTAATGAATGTCAATGGAGCCAGCGGCCTACCTCCACCTCCAACCCCCCACGTCGCGGGAGTCAGCGTGACTCCCAAACACCCGGCGTAATTGCGGGGCATAATGTACGTGTATGTGTGAACATAGCCTAATGTCTTTAGAGCTTCCCAACATATCTGCTATATAAATGCCTGTTGTGGATGCCATACATCTGTTTAAGCTCAGAAGGAAAAAAGGAGGGACAAACCCCTTCACTTATGCCCTGGTATGTATGGATAACTGTCCATATATTGACAATAACTTTTCTAGAGCTTCCCAAACTATCTGTTAAATAGATGCCTGTTATCAATGCCATACATCCATTCAAGCTCAGAAAGGAAAAAGGATGGACATCCCTCCCTCTACGCACTGGTTTATATGGATAACTGTCCATGGATGGACACTAACGTCTCTAGTGCTTTTCAAGGTATCTGTTAAATGGATGCCTGTTATGGATGCCATACATCCATTACCCATAAACTTATATGTTAGCAGGCTAACATTTTTTTATACTGATTTCTGTCAAGTAAAATAGCAAAGTCTACTACACCATTCCATCCTCAGTTTTTGCTGGATGCTAACACATAGGGCACATATATGAAAACTAGGTCTAAAAATCACTTTGTTTCCCATAGCAACCAATCAGAGCGCCCCTCTCATTTTTCCAGAGCACTATATGAAATGAAAGGTGCGCCCTGATTGGTTGCTAGACAGTTTTCATACATGTGGCCCATAGTGGTCAGAAAGAGACCAAAAGGATACTGTTTTTGTCTCCGTCTGACAGATTATTATGTTATTTAATTCCAGGGAGTTGTACATTTGAAAGGGGTTCAAATACATAACAATAAAACAAATACAATAATATCACCTAATAACCAACAAACTGCTACAGAGTGAGAGAGGACCTTTCCAATAATAACTTAAGAACTACAAAGAAGGAAAGTGACAGGAGGTAAGTGATAGACATATTTGTATAGCAGAAGGGTAGACATCCCCTCAGATCACTGAAACAGCGCCCCAAGCCCTTGCTCATGCTCACTGCACTCAGCGAGGAAGTCTTTGAATGGAGAGGTACCTGAATATGTGTATTGCTGCTCCATTCAAAGTGTAAAAACACTACTATTTTTGGGCCATATTCCCAGCTAAATGGCTGGACTAGACTGAACCCAGTAGCAGGCAACTCTGGCCCATATGCTACCTAGAAAAAATTAACAGGTGCAGCTAATTGCTGAGCAGCAGCTCACACACCCCACTGCTAGGGGAATAATTAGATGATAAAAACACTGCACATTCACTTAATACCTATTCACACCAGCATGCAGAAAAGCCACAGTGTAATGCAGGGGGAGATTGCACAAGTGCAAAAATAGCAATAAAACAACCACTCATATACCTTCAATGCATGAGGGGGGTGGTTGCTTGTACTACAATTGCATATAAATAAGGCGATACAGAAGGGGGCCATAAAACAGATTGTGTGGTACCAGCGGCTTACAAACCTATTAGTGACGCCCATATATAGTTTAGGGGGGCTCCCCCCAGCACTTTCTGGGTGTCCACACCAAAAACGGCCCCCCTTCCCCCACACGGGGCAATAAAAAAAATTTGCATTGGGGTTTTAAAAATTTTTTTTTATTTGGTACCAGGGGGCCCCCGGTAGAAAGTTTTTGGGAACCGCCGTCAACAGTCCTCATGTCTTCCGAGTCCCTGCACTAACAATTTACCATTCAAAGTCTATACACCTGATAAAAAAGGCAAGCGCTGTACCCTGCTCTCATCATCAATCTTGTTGACTTTAAATGGAGCAGCAGTAATCATGCTCTACCACTACTCCACCCAAAGACCTCCTTGCTGCGCTAGCGCAGTGAACATGAACAGGGACTCATTTTAGCAATCGATGGGGGTCCCAATGGTAGGACATCCTGCAATCAGACATTTATCACCTATTCTTTGCATATGAGATAAATGTATGTGGTGGGAAAACCCCTTTAGGCCGTGTTCACACGGCTTTTCCCGAGGGTTTGTGAGCCGATTTAGTCACAACCGCGTGAATAAGGGGGGGGGGAGCGGGGGGAGCGCGGGGGGGTTGCCACTCCCCGGCCCCATAGACAATGCATTGTTTTCGGCCGGGCCGGCCCTAAAAAGTTATGTCCTTTCTCCCCCCGCGGCGGTTCGCCGAGCGGGGGAGGGAAAGGGGAAACCACTTTTCTCTATGGGCAGTGGATTAAACCCTAATGACGGGAGGATTGGCGCCGTACAAGCGCAAATCCCGGAGTCGGCGCCAACCCCCCAAAATAAGCCTGTGAAAGGGGCCCTTAAGGTCAGAAAATAAAATTCAAAATTTTCCCTATTTTCTTATTGACTCCTGTTTCAACTGATACACAGAAACTGCACGTTTTAAGTAATATGTTTATTCTATGTGTTTACCAAGATGTTGCAAATATTTTTTTTATTTTGTTAGTATCTTTTTATTGATTTTCACAGGTATTATAACAAAATGGTACATATAGTACCATAGGTATATTTGTTACATAGAAGGGTTCACAATGTTTAAAAATTAGTTCTCAAATTAGATTTACCTTATTGTTAAGAAGTTGGCAACATCACATTAAGTGAAAAATCTGAAACAGTGTATTACATTATGTGAAGCAACAATAGTACTTGTTTTATAACAATTAAGCATAGATTTTAACTAACATACATTTTCTATGTTGCATACTATTCTTAATGCAACAGAGAGAGAGAGTCTTTTGTACATATTTCAAGTAATAACATTAGAAAATGAGAACACATGAAGGGACACGCTGAAGGATATACCTGAGCTTTTTGGTTCCTACTCTTAAATTAAGCATTATAGACAGCACCACATTGATTATATGTATTTATTAGCAGATTGGGTATCATTTTTATGTAAAGGGGCATTTGATCTATTAGTGTATACAAATTTGCGTGCATAATCAAAAGACTAGGCACTTACCTCCTGCTCCAACATATACCTCCTCTGAAGTGTCTCAGCATGCTGCTCAGCCCATTTCAGCAGCACATGTCAGAAGTCATTAGCTTGGGATCGCTTTAGCTAATGTGCCAGTTTATTGTCTGACTCCTGCTCTGGAGGTATAACTGCAGCAGAAGCACACTTATTACTCAATGAATGAGCACATCTTTATCACTAAAAACCAAAGAAATGTATTTAGAATAACAATAATGTTTTCCAATGTCAACAAGGTAAAGGGGAATTTATTGTTATGTTAAGCTTGTAGTTGATACACATGGACCTCATGTAGCAGATTGCACATTTAGGCTATGTTCACACGGTATAATTGCGGGGACGTATTTCGCCCGCAATTACGCCGTGTGTTCGGGGGCGGGGGTGTCGGATGCCCGCCGGCCCCATAGACATTCATTATTCACTGCGCGTATACATCGTGAATAATTGACATGTCACTTCTCTCCCTGCTCGGCGTATTGTCTGAGCGGGGAGATGAGACGTAATCCATAGTTCTCTATGACAACTGTGGATTACCATAATGACTTGGACGTATCTCGCCCCGTATTTAGCGCAGTACGGCACGAAATACGGGGCGAGATACGTCTCAGTATAAGCCGTGTGAACATAGCCTTAGGGAGACATGTTTGGAACTAGGTGGATCGGAGTGCATTTTCGCATCTATTTTTCAGTGTCAAATGCGCCTGAACATATGAAAGTGATTTTTTGTGCGATTTATAAATGGAGTCTAAAATTCATCACACCTCGCCTGTGTGGCGACATAAGTAATGCGCAAAACAAAAGGCTATAGGCTACAGATAAATAAATATAGATAAATAAAAGAAAAGTCATCAGAATAGCATGTCAGTGAATAGAAACTATGATACTGAACTTCCTTGGTGGACCACAGGTCCAAGCAAGATCTGTGGTGTACTTGCTCTTGCTGTATGACGAATAAAGGGTGAGAGCAGCAAAAATAAATTTCACATTTAATGTAGTAAAAATTACAAATCTGAACAACGTCAGTTGGTTATTTAATGTAAAATTAGTTTTATATTCTATTCATTTTAAATACATTTTATAAGAGATATTTTATATTTTTGGGATATTATATATTTTATTTAAATTTTATACGATAACATTTTTATTAAATTTAAATAATTTTATTTTATATAGTTTGATAATTATTATAAATTACTTTCAACTGGTGTCAGTTGAGAAATATTGGAAATTTTTTTGCCCTAACACCACATCTAGCTCCACTTCGACTCCTCAGGTTCAAGCAGACCACATTAAAATAGGTCTGCCTGTCCGAGCAGTAATGCGCCCAGTTTTGCCGAACCACATTCATATATATGTCTAATATTACGTTTGGTGCACCACATCCCGAGAACGCCTCCTCATGTTAGGCGCATTAAAGAAGTGTCGAGTCTTACCAACAATGCGTCTAACCCATTCATTTAGCGCATTAGACATCGGAGCCGGCTCACATTGGCGCATTTTACACCAGAAAAGGGTGAAAAACCCGATACATGTTTCCCTTAGTCTAACAACTGGCAATCTAGCTTAACATGATATTATAGGCAGCTAAAGTACCAATCTTCACCCCTGGATTGACTGCTAAAGCCTAGTCTTGTGAAGGTGGCATGCTCAGACCTAAAAGCATTCCAATGTTACAGAAAAAAAAACAACTTTGCTCCATATAGTCAGTTTGTACGTTGACAAGCCAATTTTCAATCTGGAATTTTCTATAAATGCCTTCAAGAGATTCAGAGAAGGCAAAAATCTTATGCTCAAATGTGAATTGAAACATAAAAGTATGGCTGTTGCACATAGAGGGCACAGTCTTATATAGTAGAAGTTACACTTTGAGTTGAAGCCTGTGTAAACATGATAATCAGTTTTACTTGAAAAAACCTATGCAGCTAATAAAAATAAGTAGGAAAAACCACACCAAATACATCTGTGAAATTCAGCTGCATTGAGGACTAGTTTTTGCTATGTGGCTTGTGCTACATGATACTAGCTTCAGGCGACATGTATAGATGGGGCTGCGCCAGAATTCTGGCCTCCTAAAGCTGTAGTAGACCAGTTCTAAAGATGTATGAACAGGCGCACTCCAAACTTTGGCGCAATAAGTGCCTCGGTACTGCGCCAAAGACTTGGGGTGTTCTGAGGGCATCGCACCACATTAGTAGAAGTAGACACATTTATGATTCTTTGACATCAAAACTTTGGCGCAGAACAGTTAGAACAGCCAGACCAGGTTAAAGGTGTTCTGCCTGAGCCTGAGCTGTCGTATTGGCACTAAACTGCGCCTGTATGTATGACCTACAGAAGAACAGGTTCATACATTCTGCTGCAGTCTATACTACCTTAAAGTAATTTAGAACTGGTCTATCAGCGGCAGAATTCATACATGTTGCCCATAGTTCAGTGGTACTCTGTGGATACTTTATTCACAACATCTTACTGTGTTTCTTGGAATATTCTCAGGTTCTACTTTACTAAAATTAATTTTTCTTTTTCTGCACCGATCAGACATACCAATTACACTACCTACCTATGATTATATAGGTCCTCTCGAGTCACCAAAACAGCTCTGACCGATCAAAGCATGGATTCTACATGACCTCTATAATATCTGGTACCAAGATATTACATAGCACCAGATCCTTTAAAGGTTTTTTTTGACCATGCTGTTTTACAGAGCCATAGTCAGCTTCAGACTCACACTTCCTGATAAGGCTCTGGGTGGTTCTATCGTAGCGATTGGCATATCAGCTGTGCTGTGTCTATCTGAACCTGTAACAGTGAGTCCTTGAGGTTTCCAAGCTGTAGTGCATGAGGATACAGAGCTGTAAAAGGTTAAAGATTGTCAGTGAGTAGTGTAAACAAGCTCCCTAAGCACACAGCAGGAAATGACATCACCAGTCTGACCACTGCTACAGCCTGTAAGGCCTGGTTCACACGGCTTAAAGCCGACGTAATTGCGGGACGGATTTCGCCCCACAATTACGCCAGCTGCCGTGCAGCGGGGGCGGGGGGCCGGCAGCTCGCCAGCCCCACAGACACTCATTATTCACAGCGCGTACACGCCATAAATAATGTGCATGTCACTTTCTCCCCCCGCGGCGGATTCGCCGAGCAGGGAGAAGAGACGGAATTCATAGTTCTCTATGAGAACTGTGGATTACCATAATGACTGGGATGGATTCCAGCCACACTGCAGCGCAAATACGGCACGCAATACGGCTGGAATCAGTCCCAGAATAAGCCGTGTGAACGAGCCCCTAAGAGCAGACAGAGGTGAGCAGTAACTATTGAAGTTTGTGTGCAAAAGCAAGAGATAAGGTTGACTCCTAACTCTGAAGAGAAGTAAAATCAGAAAAGCAATGTATTTGATAATAATTTTTATTTTCCTTTGCCTACATGTTTAAAGCTAATTAATGAAACAGGAGTACCCATTTAAGTCATGTAGGCAGAGAGCTGGAGCATTCATGAATCAAACGTAAACCTATGGCTGTCCTGTGGGTAGTTACGTTTCCCAGTAAGACATTGCTAAGAGCATCACATAACCTCCATTAGCTTCGCTTCTTATCATAGTGCCTCCTGGTGCAGTCTTTTTCCAAGGTTAGTGACATGCATGCATCTTTCTCACAATTAAAAAAAAAAAACAACTTTATTTATCAGACGAGACTGATTTCATTGCTTAACCCTCATCCTACCAACATATTTACTATATGTTGTATAGCATCGGGGGTCCAAAAGGACCCCATTTTCAATCTGTTTGGTCAATTTATTTGCATTCTGATGTATAGAATATACTGAAATAGTTATAAAATGAGCTAATAAAAACTAATTAAGCTATATTGTAGACTTTTAAGTAAGGCTCCCAAACAGTTTAGTGGTGCTGGCTATAGGCCTTTTTTGGCGAAGAATCACTGAAAAACATTTCAAATAATAAACTTTACTACTTACAGAGTGTAAGCAGCAACAGTGCTAGTCCGACCCAGCTACAAAGGCACAGGTGAGCAGTATTTAGCTTGGGGTCTTTTTGGACCCCAGACAAAAAACTTTCTTTAAATTTCTAAAGTCTGTTTGGAAAAATAAACCACACCCATTACATAAGAGGGTCTAGTAAACAAACTCCTAAAATGACAAAATGTCAAACACAATAGCCCAACAGTAGCCCAAGAGTTTAGATGTGTGGCGTCCGAACAGACCCCAGCTGGTTGGATGAAGGTTAATTGTTAAGTTCTAATGCTCATATGCCTTGTAGTTGCTTTTAGCAGTGAACAAGAGTCATTGGTTGCAGCGCCCCATATGCAGCTAGCCCTGATTCAATATTTGTTCTGACACCTTTCTATCATAGCCAGCATTAACTTTTTTTTTTTAGCAGTTTGTGCTAAAGTAGCTTTGCTATTGGATCAGACCATATGGGCTTTCCTTCACTCTCTTTCATTCTTTAGGGAGCTTTGGGTGCCCATGTTTTCTTGGATCACGTTTGGTAGATATTAACAACTGCATATCAGGAACACCCCACAAGTACTTGCTATTTTGGAGATGCTCCGACCCTTGACAGGTCCCAGTGTAATGAAGCAATCAAGGTTATTGACTTCTTTTTCAGTGGCCTAATATTATGGCTAGGACGTGTATGTGAGGCATCCTTCTTACAAGTGATTTAGTTGCTTGTAGTGTATAATCTTTCTGTCTTTATTCTATTGTAAATTAGCAACGACTGCCTCGGCTTGGGGTAAGCTTGTGCTAAAGCACAGTAGTCAATCCGAAAATGCAGAGCTGCAACATGAACCTTTGTTAAAGGGGTTGTCTGGTTTGTTAAAACTGTGGTTACATAGGATACCAGGATGGGAAAAAATAATCACCTCCCGATCCTCCACTGCACAACGGAGACGCGTGTGTTTTATAGTGAGTGATTAGAGTAAGAGCCTCTCCTGTGTGTCTGCAGGTGGCACAAGAAGTGAAGAAGAGTGAATCCTGAGAGGTATCACTTTTTTTTTCTATCTTTCCACATCCTGGTCCCATTTAACCATAATTATAATGAACTGGACAACCGTTTTAAGACAGGGTTGGAAATCGAACAACCTCAGACGCCTACAAACAGTGTAGCTAATCTGGAGCTGCTAATCATAATTATGCTCTCAACTGAATGCGCATTCATCTAAACATAGTATTACATAATGAAATCTTTCTAACCTAATTAACTAGCTAATGTGTTAAAAATGACTGTATATTCCACTGACTTGTAGATCATCTCAAAACACAATTGTATTTTTGCCAAAGGCAAAAAAAAAAAATCATATGGATTGTATGCTGTAAAAAAAACTGCTATATACAGTAGTAAACAATAAGTCCAAGAATAATGCTACATAGAAGTATTTACCAGTAAGTATTTTCAGAATAATTGAAGATAAGATTGTGTATGATATGTTTTATGTGATCCGTATACTATAATATAGTATATGACTTAGTCATGTCAAAGTTTCACTCAAGTAAAAAAGATTTGAAAAATGTGTTTGGAAGATTCCTTTAGAAAAGACTTGAATTTTGCTTTGTCTAAAGTGTTGTTAAAGGCCTTTAGGTACTAAAGTAAGTGATGGGATATTGTTAGATTATGCCATCCCTTACTGTTGGGACCCATGAGGATAAAGGGGCCACAATGCTGGCCATTACTGGCCTGTGAGAAGTAGCTTTCTACTGAGAAGACTGTGAGAATGGTGCAAATTATGCAAAAATCCTAAAAAATGTCTCACAAATCATGATAAATTTGGTAGAATTCAATAACACATAAGACACTACTCTTCTTTATTCTGCTGTCTGACTGGCATACTTTTCCATATTTTTAATCTGGAAAAAAAATATTGCTACTGCAGGAACCTTGGTTATTCTGCCTAAATCCTCCATTTATGATATAGTTGTTTCATATTCCTTCAGTAAAATCATATATTCGTAAAAATAAGATTGCTGCTTTTTATATACTCTGTTATATTTCTGTTGTTTTTATTTTACAGTCTCTTGCTACTTACATGGAAATCTCTAACGAGCTAAAAGATAATGTTGGACTCGGAAAAGCATACGAAGCAATGGCAAAAGCTCTGGAAAGGTACGTTAGCACTCGAATGTCTTGCTGTCACTGCCAATTTATTCAACTGTGAATGACTTGAATTGCTAGAGATCTGTCACTTCCCATTTACTAGCTCTTTACGTCTTAAGCACTGCCCTTCTTGAGTGACCCTTTCAGTCCAAATTATTTGAAACAAATACAGTTTAAAAGGGCAGAGTGAGACAGCATCAAAGCTTTTTCTGTCCTCTGCTCTTTACATGTTTGCTGTATTTGTGTAGATATCTGATCTATACCTTTATGGATACGTATGCATAGAAATTATAGAAATAAAACATCATGATGATTTAAGCAAATATTTTATATGATCACTTGTCTAATTTAATTTGTACAAACAAGAAATAAAGTGTACTCGTATCTGAAGACCATTTTACAGTTTCCATGTCAAATTACTCTGTATATTAAGTTAAGAAACTTTGTTAGCGCCGGATATTGCTGATTTTGTACTCAGTTACAGCCTGTAGTTTGGTCCACAGCTGTTCTCATAGTGCTGCAGGCTTCAAATCAATACTTGCTTTGGTGATCTGCATTTTGGGAAGTAGTTTTTATACCAGCCACTGCATACTAATTTGTTGTAGGGATAACACTTGTCTGCTGCATTATTAGGGATGTTAGAAAGTCCTGTTGACAAGCTTTTTGACTGTTTGCTGTATAAGCAAATAACAATTTGTATTTAGCTATCGGCCGTAAAACAGAACACAACTTAGAATTAGTACACAATAATTAATGCAATATATTCACACATACAATTATTCTGCTATGTAGATTATAGCAATTCAGTGCATTTGTCTAAAAATGATGTAATAAATATAATGATGAATAAAAATATGTAATAAATATAACAATGAATAAAAATATTCTTTAAAGCAAACCTTAAGCCCGTTTCACACGGCTTATTGTCGACGTAATTGCGGGGACGGATTTTGCCCCACAATTACGCCGGCTCCGTGCAGCGGGGGCGGGTGGCCAGCAGCTCGCCGGCCACAGAGACATGGATTATTCACGGCGCGTATCCCACCGGGATAATGTGCATGTCACTTTCTCCCCCCTCGGCGTATTTGCCGAGCGGGGAGGAGAGACGGAATCCATAGCTCTCTATGAGAACTATGGATTACCGTAATGCCTAGCATGGATTTCAGCCGTACTGCAGCGCAGTACAGCGCGCAATACGGCTGAAATCCATGCCAAAAAGGAGGGCCTTAAGGGATAGCTTGGATGTAAGGTGTCTATACACGTATATAGTGATATTGTCTGTCATAAAAGCGGAGCCGCCCTTTTTCGGGGCGAATACTCCACTGACGGATAGTACACAGTATGCTGTATCATCTAGGTATGTAGTGGTAATTTATAGGGGTTTAGATTGTATTATTTTAGATAGCCTAGTAAAAGTTATGTTTTAACAGGGATTATTATTTGCAGTGATATATTGGTTAAATCCTCTGTTTATATAGAATTTGTAGTATTTCTAGTGACCATATCTGCCAAAAATGCACAAACATTTTTTTGCAATTTTTGACTCACATTAACCCAACTAATAGATTATGTAAACATACAATATGCATTCTAAATATGTGTCTGATTTATCCTACACTAGAGCAACTATAATAAATCTGGTTCATTTTCAGACTAAATATTAGAAAGTGTTAAGAAATGTGCCCTACTGTGTCTTTTTTCCCTAGAAGTATGCATTAAAGGGCATGTGGTCAGAATATTACCTATTGTAAAATTACATTTATGTTAAACATGTTTTTTAAGAATTTTTATTCATTTTTTTATTCCACATCATTATCTAATCCATAAAAATAGTCATTATAGATTAAAACATAACTTTTAATAAATAATTTAAAAGAAAAAAACACATGCAATTGATACCATTGGTCTCTACAATAAAAATTCACAATATATCTATAAACAATCCATGATAGAATACTCAAGGTCCACCAATCAAAAAATAGGGGACAACTTTACCATGTGAAGTCTTTACAGCCAAGTGGCAACAATAGGCTACTGAAATAAAGCAGAACCTTATAATTACCCTACCAGATCTGCACTTACCTTGTCAAACAAAACATGGTTACCGCCCTAATAAGGGCGACCCCGGCAGGAACCTGACCCTATTAAGGTCACCCTGTAACTGAAGTATAAGTCCCGACATGTTTCAATCTACCCCTTTAAAATAGATATCATCAGGGGACAGAGGTAAGGGGAGGTCTTATAGATATACATAACAGGGGCCAAGACTGTATAGGTGGAAAGTAAGTGATAGTAGAGGCAGCTGCAGCACATGGATACCAGCAAGCCTAAGGGTTGATGCATATGGCAGAATAACCCCCAAGAACAAGTTACCTTAAATACCTGCATGTACTGATAATCTGCAGTAGGTAACTGGAAGACGCCAGACTCCTCTGCGTTTGTTCTCCATTTGTTTATGGATTTTCAAATTTAGGGAGAATTTTTAGTTAATATATTATTGCCAGCAAGTGTTTTTTCACAACATTATCTATATTTAAAAATAATCTTGCCATCTGGCCACTAGCCTAATAACAGTTTGACACTTCCTGTTATGTAAAGGTCACTTTTCAGCAATCTCCTCATCATCATTATAGTCAGAATGACAAAGAAATGTGGAGATTACAGAGTCTTACCATTTACAATATCAAATAGTCACCATCTTCTCCCTGCACAGTCAGGGTACGTCCATGTGGCAAGGTTTTTTAGATGTATTTACAGACAATTTTTAAGTTTGAAAACTGTCTGAAAACGGACTGTCAACCATCCACATGGACTTTGAAAGAAAATCCGCTCAGTAGTCTACACTGAATGGGTTTTCAGCCAGACGGATTTTTATGAAAAACGTGGAACATGCTCAATCTTCCACCCGGTTTTCGGGCGGAAGGTGTTAATTTCAATGGTTTTGGGGAATGGGTGAATCCGCAAACCACAGACAGAATCTGCAAACCATGGACAGAATCCAACCGGTATTTTGTCTATGTCATGTGGCGATACCCTGACTACTCCCCAGGTTACAGTGCATGGCTAAAAATACTCTTCCATAGAATTCAATGATTCAACAACTGATTTGCAGCTGCTGTAAGGCATATTTCTAAGCTTGTAAGAGCAGCTTATGTTAGATGGTTACCGCCATAGTCATGTAAGTTTAAAGAGTACCTATCACCTCCAGGGAAACTTCATGAAATAACAGGACACTTAAATACAAGCAGTTCCTTAAATATGCTTGATTAGGGAAATCAAAGCATTTCACCTGTAATTCTGTTTTTAAAAAAGTGCTGGCCCTTTAAGACAGCTCTGAAGTCGGGCCAAATTGGCACCTGACAGCTTGATGGATGACAGTTGTATCTAATCTCCTGCCTCTGAGCTGGAAGAGTTCACTGTGCAGGGGGGAGCCTGTAAGTCTACATCAACATCATGTGCACACTGATTTTCTCTGGACTGCTATGTCTGTGCTGGATATAACACTAGTAGCAGTGTAATGTAGATGCACTGTAATGTCACACTATGTCCTAAGTGTGCTGTGCCTATTGTATTGTATGTACCAGCTATGTCCTCAGCATCCCCTGCTCAGATGGTATAGCTTAACAGAAAGAATCCCTGCTACCTACAGAGCTCTGCTAAGAAAGTAAAAGCAAAATCTATTCCCCTGTATTAATGACATGTATTGGAAAAAAGTCTTATAATTTCATCTATTATAATTTTTTGTGTGTTTGTGTGAAGGTGATAGGTTCTCTTTAATAGTATTGTAAAATCTTCAATCAGAAAACAAAAACCAGTAAGACATAAAGAAGGAATGTCAATATATGCAATACATTCCCTTGAAATAAGATAACTGATACAAACTGAGCTGTCTGTGTATGAAGCTAGTGACCTGGACACACTGTGTGTTGTCCTGATCACTGCCTGTGTCAAAGTGACACAGATAAGAATGTAGTAGCATATATGAAAGTGTAAAAAAAAAAAAAAAATTAAAAAAATGTAAAACAGTTCTCCCTTCATGGGAGTAAAAAAAAAGTAAAAAAAAAAAACAAAAAATCAGAAAAAGTGCAAGAAAAAAGAATAAAAAAATAAATAAAATAAATATTTAGTAAAAAAGAAGTGTGCATAAATTACACAAAAAAACCTACACATATTAGGTATCCACACGACTGAAATAACCTGTAGAATTAATCTAACAAGTTATTGATTGTGAAATGTGAATGGTGTAATAAAAAATTTAAAAATACTGCAATTATTTATAAGTGAACTTAAACTATTCACTCATAAAGTACAACTTGTCTCGAATAAATAGAGGCCTCATACAACTGCGTCATTGAAAATATAAAAAAGTTACAACTGTTGAAACACAAGGAGGCAAAAACTAAAAAAATGTTCTGGTCATTAACTACTTTTCAGGCGTTCGCCTTAAGGGGATAATAACCTATAGCAATCAAATTATGAGCAAAGATACAGAATAACTAAAGGACTGCTCAAAGTAGGTTTTTTTTTTCCTTAGTGCATTAGAAATTGTTTTTAGGTACACTGTAGTGCCAGTAACTTTGCTTACCTGCAGCTCCATACAGGATTTGTGGCTGATGCAACAATCTCTGATTAGGTGAAAATCACTGATCTTCGAATGCATGAAATTCACTTCCGGGTCACACAACCATGTGCTGTGTATTTCAACAACTCAGAGTGCAGGTCACAAGACACAGTGGCAGCAGTGAGATATCATGTATGCAGCTGCAGGTAGGAAAAATTACCGGCACTACTGTGCACCTAGAAGCAATTTTTAATGCACTAAAGGAAAACAAATCCGGGTGGTCAAGCTTTGAAGACATACACCAATTTCTTTTACAGTCAGGACAATTATTCTAAAAAAGATGATTCTAATTGCTGAAATAATGGCCTAAATGACAAGTCTGATGTGTATATGTTCATAGGTTTTAGACAGGTAGTGAGATTAGTGAGGCAACATGTACTCATTCATACAATATACTATAATTGTGAGGCAGATAAAACTCTCTATTAAAACAGAAGGGTTATGGGTACATTGTCTTTGGGGGTATTTGATTTAATATGTTGATACAATTGCAGCAATTCTCTAGTACAGTGTTACTGGATTGCACCCGTTGTCATCTGATATAATTGTAGGGCACTTTGTTCTCAGGGTCAACACCAGGATAAAGGTGTATCATTCAGTTATATCTTTAGTATGCATGTTATTCCTTTAAGGCTCTTTGTGAAACAACACAATCTGTTGTATTTGAAAGTTATGACCTATGAACGACACAGGACCTTTACCCTAGTTGAAATAGTACTTATTATACATGGTAATAATAAACAGCTCTAGGAGGGTACTAAGGAACTGGTAGTTACATATTCAGCAAGAATGTTCGGGAGCCTCTCTTTTATGGTATGTTCACACGGCGTAATTTCGGCGTGCACTTCGCCGCCTATTTGCTCTCTAATACGGGCGTTCTCATAGAGAACTATGGATTATGCCTCCTCTCCCCGCTCATACAATACGATCATATTGTACGCTTGGGGAGATAAGTGACATGTTAATTATTCGCGGCGACTACGCGGCACGAGTAATGAATATCACTGGGGCCGGGGGGCTGCTGGCCTCCTCCACGCCGCGGGAGTACGCTTGTATTAGTGTGAGCTCCCGAAAGACACGATGTACTGTAGCGCGTACTGTACGCGCCTCAATACATCGTGTGAACATACCCTTAGACTTCTGAGTGGTGATATATATATATATATATGTGCATGTGTGTGTATATATATTGTGAGCTTGCACAGCTCTGGGATCACCGCATGAGTCTTTCAGGCATGAGACAGAGGCAGAAGTCAGGTACAAACGGCTGCTTGGCTCCGTGGGTTTATTTAAACAGCAGAACAAAACGGATGGCAAACATGCCCAGCAACAACACAAACAAAAAGACTTGCTCGTCTGAGCGCTTACTAACAGAGGTGTAGTTCCCTCACTATCACCTTGTTGGTCCTACACTGGCTTTCCCCAGTGTGAACACCTCCAGCCCAGAAGGTAGACTGGAGGTACAGCCGACGCCCAGTCAGCTACCTGCTGACCTTTTATACAGCCAGGAAAACCCGGAGTGGAGCCATGGGGAGTAAGCACCCACCCTGCTCTATGCTTACTCCCAATGAAAGGCCGACCCAGGAATGGCTGGTAGCCGTACTAACAAATTAAACATAGGTCGACAGTTTGTACTGTCGACATCTATTTATCAACGGCCTTTCACTCCACCAAGGCTCCTTATCTTGGTGGCATGCGTCCTGGACTCCCCAGACATATGTCCAGAACCTGGCTGGGATATATACTCCCTTGTAGACCTTCCCAGCTGCGGCCTTACAATAATAATATATATATATATATATTATTATATATATATATATTATATATATATATATATATATATATATATATATATATAAGTATATATATATATATATAATTATGTATATATATATATATATATATTTTATATATATATATATATATGTATATATAATATATATTTATGTATATATATATATATATATATATATTTTATAAAGACACTACAGCATGTTTATAAATAGGATTTCATTTTTATCAGCGTACAATGTTTATCAATGCTATGAAGCAATATGGTGGCACTGGAGTTGACACTGTTACGAGGGTACTATGCCTAACATTGTTATAGAGAAACTTTTGTCATGGCAGCCCTCTAAAGGTTCACCCACACGACTGGCAATTCCCATCAAATTTACATGGATTTAGGTTATAGAAACCATAAAAATCCGACTGTAAACCAACCCCATTGGTCTCAATTTTAAATACAAGTTGCAGTCCACAGGTCTCTTAAGTTTCTTAAGGTTGGGTTTCAAAACCATAATTTTTTCAAAAACTTACAATATGTTCACTAATCACTAATTTCAAGTAAATAAATGCATCCCAAAACATTTCTATGTTGAATCCACATCCAAAACCCCATAGAGAGGAATCTGACTTTTCTGACTGTGAATCAGCCCAAAAAATGACCTAAAATCCACGTAAAAAAATATAGACACATACACACAGCTGAGTCACATTATTATGACCACGTCTTACTTTCAACTTCAGTGCGTAGCTCATGAAGGAAGTCGTGTGTCGTGAGCTTGCATGGTGGGTATGTAAAGTGTGCCATAGGTTATCTGTACACATATCCATTGGTGCTGTCAGTAGTAAAAGGGGCGATTTATTAGAAACACAAAAAGGGATAATTATTGTCTTTTGGGCCAGGGGTGGCACTATTGATTTAAGAGGGTAACTCAAACATGCACAAGGAACTTACTGTCACATGTTAAAGTGGAGCGGGTCATCATCAAAATGAAGGCGGGGCTACCAGACGTACGTCTAAAACAATAGTTTAGTGAATACTCCTTTGTCCAAAGTAGATAGATGGTTACTGCATCAACAGGAAAGGCTTTCATTTTTTTATGCCAGTATCGGAATTGCATCTACACTTACTGGCACAGTGCTTCTGACAGCGTTATGGTCTGCGGAATGTTTTTGGGGCATTCTCTGGGCCCACTCGAGCATTACTCCCTGATTTGGGTATGAATTTATCCTTGCAGATCACTTGCACCCAAACATGTTGATTGTCATCTCTGGGGTGGATAGGTTCTTTCAGTAAAACAATGTGACATGTAACATGGCTAGAAATATTAGGCATGACCAAGACTTCCAAGTACTACCTTGTCCCCCTAATGCTTCAATTGAACATTTGGGACCATCTTTATCATTGTGCTCACTCTATGGATCCTCCCTCATGCACCCTAAAGCAGGTGTGGTGTGTACTGCTGTCATCACGGCTCCAGACACCTGTAACAACGCAGCAGGACCTTAATGAGTCATTCCCATGAGTATATATATATATATATATATATATATATATATAATTTTACACACACATATTTATATATATATGTATGTGTGTGTATATATTATATACACACAGTCATACTGTTATATATATATATATATATATATATATATATACATATTAACATATATACACACACAAGTATATATATTTCCACAATACATGTACATCTGAGATTTTTAGAATTTTCCCGGATAATTAATTTTATTTTCCTTATATAAATTAGGTTGCCCAATGTATATTTGTCAGTGTGACATTTTAAAAATTGAACACGGTGTAATTCAGATTAGTTCTTTAAATTAGGAGAAAGCTATTTATTTTTTATACATTTCTCTTCTCACTGATTCCATTTACCTTAATACTTTCATCTCTAGCTTCCAAACTTATAGCACCATCAAGAATCCCCTTTGTGGTAGTTTCATCCCTGTTCTATTTGATTTCTCCATTCTGAGTAAATGATTAAGTTTTCATGCATTGGTTCAACCAAAACCTATGTTCACTCAACCACATCCTTTATTGATTACTTCTACAGCAAACAGTAGGCCAAGTGTGATATACATAATTGGACAGTTGTCAGGGGATATGGGTGTTTAAAGTACCGTTTGCCCATCTGGAAACTGGAATCACCTTGGTAGATAAATATCATGTGATTTCTCTTTCTTTTCCTTTGGACCAAATAGTGCTGCTTCTCAGAAATATGTTTAACTCTCTGAGGTCTGGTTGAATGAATTTGGTGATTATAACCTATAATATGCTCTCCCAGCTGCACCTGTGCACTGCACGCAGAGGACTGGGAAAAGAAGAATTAATATTTGTCTAACATTGTAACCCTGCTCTTATCCTCAGTGAACCCTTCGCTGTTCTCTTATAAGATTGTGTTGGCTTTCCTTAACAAGAGCTGTTCTTTGCTAATATATTATTACTGAGCAAACTGTTAGGCGGAGTTCACACTATTTTTTTCCCACTTTTATTACATTTCTTATGTGCCTGTGAAATACTAAAAAACATATTTTAAAAATCAAATGTGTTTGATTGTGCATTTCCACAGCATTTTATTACGCATTCTCATTGTAGGCCCAGGTGAAATGCAGGAAAATGTATGTTTCATCTGTAAAAACTGCTCGGTAATACCAAATATGTAAGGTTTTAGTTGAGTTTTACTGTTGAAAAAATGCAAACATTCTCTACCGTTTAACTTTGCGCTGCAGCGGCATTCTTTACGACCCATAACATTTTGGTTTTTGAAACTTTGGACTTGAGTAAGGGTTCATCTTTTGCAGCCTGAAGTGTACTTTTTATTTGTATCATTTTGGGATAGATGCAACTTTATAATCACTTTTTATTCCAATTAGTAGAGGATGTAAAATGACAAAAAAATCCCCGCAATTTTGCTGTTTGGATTTTTTTTTTCTTTCATGGTGTTCAAGCGTACGGGGTAAATTATATTGTATTTTAATAGATCGGATATTTACAAACGCAGTGATACCAATTATGTGTAACTTTTTTTTACTAGGTGATTTGAACTTTTAATATTTTTACTCATTGTTGTACTATAAAACTTTTTTTTTTTGCATTAACATTAATTCCCCCCAGGTTACTTGACCACTAGTGAATGTGATCATCAGTACACCCTTCTGTATTGTATAAACATTGCTGAAAAGTGAATAAAGATGGTGTTTCTGTTACAGAAAACTAAAATTGACAGCTATGGAGACCTTTATTAGGCTTCCAGCTACCATGTTAATGGATTGGCACTTCTCAATCTTGCTGCGGAAATACCGATTGGAGTGAGGAATGGTGACCGTTTCTCATTCATTTAGATGACGCAGTGATCACGGTGTGGAGCCGGTGTCAACTAATTGCAGCTGACACCAGCCTCCTATGTAGCGGGCTTACTGAGTTAGTCTGCTACATAGGAACTTACTGGCATCAGGATGTACCCATAGGTGTTGTGTCATAAGAGGTTAAAACCATTGTATGTTGTAACTAAAGCTCTATGGAAAACTAGTACTTGGTTCTGAAGCCTCAAATATCACCAACATAATGCAGGATGGAGATGAAAGAAAATTAAGCAACAGAAAGAATTGTAGGAAGCTAGAAATTATTTTCTATTTTAGAGAACGGGAGCTTCTTTGGGTCATATACATTATATACAATGTACCAGAAAAGAAAAAATACAACTGCCCTACCCAGGTGTCCAGAGACGCTCATCCTGGCACATGAAAAGAGCAGTAGAGAACATGTAGTACAGTGGTCCCTCAACATACAATAATAGTTTGTTCTGAGATGACCACTATAGGTTGAAACCATCGAATACTGGTAATTGGTTCCAGTTCCCCAAATGTCACCCAACATAATGCAAAATTAATATTAACCCCTTAACTCCCAGGCCTGAAAAGTAGTTAAAGGGGTTGTCTCACTACATTGATTCATCTGACCTCAGTCCTGTTTTCTTGGTTTCATTTTTAATTCAGGGGCGTGTTTACTGGCTTCTACTAGGCTGCAGTAGAAGCCAGGTCTGTAGCTATAGTAACCAGTGCTGGCAGCCTATCAGGATAGATCAAACAGGTCTGTAGCTATAGCGACCTGAGGATCTGATGCAGCCCATACACGTGGGGATATCTAGAAATAGGTAGGACCTTGTTAATGGACATATATTGCAAAGTGAGTTGTTTTTGCAAGATCTTTAACATAAAAAGCAATCCTTGTAGTGAGACAACACCTTTAATGACCAGAACGTTTTGTTAGTTTTTGCCTCCTTGCGTTTCAACAGATGTAACTTTTTTATTTTTTCAATGACGCAGTTGGATGAGGTCTCTTTTTATTCGAGACAAGTTGTACTTTATGGGGGTATAGTTTAAGTTCACTTATAAATAATTGCAGAATTTTTTTTTAAAAATTGTAAAAAATGTTTTTGTTTTTTTACATTTTTCTTTACACCGTTCATATTTCTCATGTAATAACTTGTTAGATTAATTCTACAGGTTCTTACGGTCATGAGGATACCTAATATGGGTAGGTTTTTGTGTGTGTGTAATTTATGCACAATTATTTTTTATTAAATATTGATTTTATTCTGTTTTTATTTTTTTTTACACTTTTTATGAGTTGTTTTTCTTTTTTTTTTTTAAATCCCCTGAAGGGAGAACTGTTTTACAGTTTTTTTATTTTTTATTTTTTTTACACTAAGTAATGTATTAGCATATTCATATATGCTAATACATTATAATCTGTGTCAGTCTGACACAGGTAGTGATCAGGACAGCACACAGTGTGTCCAGGTCACTGGCTTAGTACACAGACAGCTCTGGGGCCACTCTAGGTCCCCAGGGCTGAACGTGCAGCCATTCCCCGAGCTCTGTCGGGTCACCGGGTGTTCCGATCACCCGACAGAGCAGAGGAACCCGCACCGCCGCAATCAAAGGGTTAAAGCACCGGGTTGCGGAGGTTTCCTCCGCTCCCCGATGCTCGTAGGAGATGCTCTGGGATCAGGGCTGTGTAGCACAGCCCCGATCCTAGTGCTGCTGTGGCGCTAGGTGCCGCAAACCCCAGAGTCTACAGCGACGCCAAAAGACGTCGCTGTAGACGAACGACCCACACCAGCCGATGCCAAAAGTCAGTGGGCGGTCTTTAAGGGGTTAAAGAAAATGAAGTATAAAGAATTGCTGGAAGCTGAAAATCATTGCTATTTTGAGGACAGGAGCTTTTTTGTGCTATGGACTTTAGACACAGTGTACCAGAAAAAAAGAAAATGGGCCCCCCTTAATTGATGCCCAATTAATTAGAATCCAACCAGTAATTTTTAGTCGCGGTTTTTGGATTTCGGGTCCCCCATTCAGTAGAAGAGTACGATAATTCGCTGTTTTTCGACAGATTATAGAAAATGTTCCAAGTTTTTTGCAAAACCATTGGTTTTGAAATACGACCTCGGAAAACCTGAGCTGTGTGGACTACAGCTCGGATTTTCTTGCGGTCTATGGTGATGACTATACAAATGGATTTTTCCGGATGCTAAATACTGAATCAGCTTCACAATCTAACTGTAAACCAGTCCTGTGGAGATGTAGCCTACGGTGAAAACCAGGAGAACCCTTTTCCCATCAATGGACACTAGTAGATTGTTGTTTTATAATATTTGGCATCTTCTTTAATAACAGCATCATCTCTGCTGTATCTGACAGGACACCTCAACTATGCTATACAAGATATTCATACACTGGGAAGTTATCTATATACTTACTGTCATTGTTCTGGGCTCCTCTTAAGCTTTTAGCTTCAGGCACAGTCACACGTATAACGCTAACACTGGCAGCATCAGAACATTATGGGCGACATGTATGTTCAGGGCTGTGCCAGAATTCTGGCATCTTTTCAGCCCCAAAAACAGGTGCAGCCCTGTTCGCTATATTTTTAATGAGAAGCACTCCATTATTAGGTGCATTACAAAGCGTCTGTGGCACTTTGTAATGCGCCTGAGATCGGGGGGCGTGCTGGAGGAGAGTCGCACTACAACCGAACAAAGCTACATATATATGGCTTTTAAACAGCAAATCCAGGCTCATTACTGTTGGAACAGGTAGACCACTTGAAGAGTGGTTTACCTGAGCTTGAGATGTCGTTTTGGAGCTAGAAAGCGCTAAATCTATGACCCGCAGTAGAACAGGTTCATAGATTCAGGCGCATTCTATGCTATTAACGCGCGCAAAAAATAATGATGCCTGAGCGCCACAAACCATACATATCGCCCTATATGTGCTGGTGCACACTGCATCCTGGATCTGGCTCCCACAGTTAAAAAGGAGCCCAGTAACAAGGAAGGTAAGCATTATTTTATTGCACTTTCCTCCCTAAGTCCACCCCAGTACCGGAGTAACTTAAGCAACCAAACAAAAATGACATAATGTCCATTGGGGTAGGTTCACATAATGTCATTGCTTCCTCATTGAAAATTCTGCACTTGCCATCATGGAATTTCAGCGAGGAAATCTGCCCATGTCAGATTTTTGCCTCCTTTACTTGATTATTATCGGTGATAATACTCACGTAAAATCAGCGTTGTGTGAACGATAACGTGGATTTTACATAGGTTCTAGTGTAGATCACTTTGCTGTCAGATTGGATGCTGATTCTGGACGCAGAATCTGCGCCCAGAACGAGCATCCTAACCAACCGTGTGAATATACCCTAAGTTTTATATTAATTTTAAATCATTGCTTTTACAAACCTATACAAATTAGTTTGATCCTAGAAGGAAGAAGGAAAGCAATTTAAAAGAGCTTTGAAACATGACTAGGGAAATTAACCAAACCAGAGAAACGTTTTTAGTCATTTGTTCTGGAGAATTTTTTCTCTTCTAAAAAGTTTCTCCACCTCCTTGTTTTATAAAAAAACAAAAAAAAAAAAAAAACCTATACTCACGTATGTAATGGACTTTGTTCCAGTGACACCACTGCTGATCCTCTCTGTAAGGGTGCCGTTTTTGGTGTTTTTTCACTTACAGTACTGCACAGCAATTTAACTGCCTTTATTACCAGCAAGCTTCTTTCAGTTATCTTAATGGTTTTCAAATGTGTTACATGTGAGTAATCAATTATTGTGTTTGAAGTCTTGCAGATTCTAAACACTGTAATTGATTACTCACATGTAACACGTGTTTAGAATCTGCAAGACTTCAAACACAATAATTGATTACTCACTTGTAACACATTGTTACGATACTGGTGTGTATGGCTGGAATCCAATGGCAGGGGCTAAGACACAAACACAAGGAGGCACTGGAGTCTTGATCTGGAACAGCAGGAGAAGGCAAGGATCCAAGGTGAGGAGTAGCAGGAGACTGACGAGCGGCAAGCAGGTCACTCGAGGTTTGCAGGGTGGACTGCGATGAGAGGAACAAACTGGAAGGCGAGTTCCTAGGCGAGAGGACTGTAAGCTAAGCAGGAGCTAGGACACAATACTCAAGCAGGAAGTAACAGGCTTGAGGAGTTTATATAGGACCTGGGACAGGAAACAGGAAACAAGATGGCAACCAGCTGAGACACGATCCACCATCTTGACTGAGGGCAAACTTAAGGGCAAACACAGTAGCAAGTTCCACGGTATAGCAGGAGCTTCCTGACATTACTCCCACCTCAAGAGCGGCCTCTGGACGATACCTGACTCGGTCTTTCCGGATGTCTTTGATGAAATTGTCTTATCAATCGAGGAGCATTGATGTTACTCACGGGTTCCCACGAATTTTCGTCGGGCCCATAACCTTCCACTTAATGAGTATTGCAGCTGGTTCCTGAGAAAAATCTCGATCCAGGATTCGCTCCACAACAACTGTTTGTTGCCACATCGATCTCCACTGCATCAGGAGCGTAGAACACGACCATGGGAAAGGGTTGGACATGCAAGGCTTTTAGAAGAGTACATGAAATACAGGTGGAGTCTTCAATAGAGGTGGGAGTTTGAGCCGAAAGCAACTGGACTGATTATCTTTGATGATCTTATAGGGCCCGACCATCTTCTGTCCAGTTTTTTGGAAGGCACTCTAAGTTTATCAATTTCTGGTAGACAGCCATACCTTAATCCCCCACTTTCAAGTTTGGTGCTGGCTCTTCGACTTTATCTGCCATTCTTTTTGGTATTTTCTTGAGCCCTCTCAGTGTTTTTCCTTCAATAGTTTCAAATTTTGCCTGTAGTTAGAGATCCTATCTGCACAGCCTGGAAATGCGGAACAGCAGGGAATCTAGAATATGTCTTGGTTGGTATCCCAAATTGCAAAAAGGCGTCTGTTTGGTGGAGCATTTGGGAGTTTTTTACGAAAAACTCAGCCACAGGAAGTAGATCAACGCAGTCATCTTGTAGTGACAAAATATAGCACGCAGTTACAGTTCCCGGGTCTGATTGTGCGTTCATCTGTCCATTAGATTGTGGGTGAAAGGCGTTGATAGATTAATATCAATGTCCAGTAGCTGAGCAAAGAACTCCGCCAAAACTTGGGATGTACACTGCAACCCACACGTCCGAGAACACCTTCATCAAGGAACTCCATGCAGGCGAAACACAATCTGAATTATGAGGTCAGCAGTGTCCTTGGCCGAGGGAAGACCGTACATGGATAATTGTCCGCCTTGGTGGAGCCGTCAACGACTACGAGAATAGTATTTTTTTTCCCTTTAGGAGGTAGGCAGGATCTAAAATAAAGTCCATGGAAATGGAACCCCCGGACAGAGGGGACAGGCCAAGGCTGTAACAAAACCCTGGGTGGTAGAACGTGGAGTCTTGCATCGGGCACAAACTCCAACCTATGTCATCATACTTTTCCTTACATCCCTGATAAATAATTGGGCCCAAAGAAATCGGGATAGAAATTCCTGTGTCTTTTGCACTACTCCTTTGTGCCCAAGCAATCTAAATCATGGGCTATCTCAGATCTTCAGTCTTACTCCTTTCGGTATATATAGCTGCTGCCCGTGGCCCACATCTTGTTCTTAAGGACTAAATGTTAAGGACTTAAGGACTAAACCATCAGGTGGTTGAGACAACAAGGAGTCGATGCCCAATGCCTCTCTTAATTTTTTCTTCAAGCAAGTCTTTATTATGGATTACTCCCACAACAGTAGACACAGGACAATTGTTTTGAGCGGAAAAGTAGGAGTGGAATCATTGGAGAACATTCTTGATAGCGCATCGCCTTGCCATTACGGATCCGGGCCTATAAAAAAATACAAAATTAAATTGATTGAGGAAAAGTTCCAACGAGCTTGGCGCGGAGTTAGACATTTTGGCAGCATACTACAACAATTCCAAATTACGGTCGGTCATAAAGAAAGATATTTGCTGTGAGTGCCCTGAAGATGGTGTCTCCAATCTAAAGGCTGCGACAATTGCTAATAGTTTCTTTATTCCCCACATCATAATTCTTCCTCCGCAGATGAGAAATGTCGGGAGAAAAACGCACAAGGATGTAATAAACTCTTGTCTTCCTGTTCTCTGAATAGAAAGCCCCAATAGCACAGTCTAGAAGCATCTCACTTCCACAATGAAGGCACATTCTGGTCAGATGAATAATACAACAGGGGCTGTAGTGAACTTGGCTTTTAGGAAGGAGAAGGACTCTTGTGCTTGAGAGAACCAAAACAAAAGCATTCTTGTTCCTTAGACAACTGAGTAATCGGGAGAAATTATTCTGAGAAATTCTTATGAAGCGTCCTATAGATAATGGCAAAACCAATGAACGTTGATACATCTTTTATGTTTCAGGGTGGTAGGCCAGTCTACTATTGCCTTTATCTTACTATACTAGAGTCCCATCTGGTAAACCAAGAGGCAAATAACATAGCCAAGGAATTGGATCCATCAGTCAGATGGAATTACACACTTTTCCAATCTTGATGTAGAGATGGTTTTCTCGTCAGTACGTATCTTGAACAATTTCCCATGTCCGGTGTTCTCCATTGAGTTGGCGAAATCAAAAAAATCGTCCCAGGTAGATGATATTGAACGGTCCAGAGGTTCTCTAAAGATGTTCATTGACGAGATGTTGGAAGGTGGCTGGGCATTAAAAGAGGCCAAAAGGCATAACACAATATTTCAAAATGCCCGTAACGTGACCTAAAAGCTGTTTTCCATTCATGCCCCCCGATCTGATACGAACTAAGTTATTAGGCGCCTCCTAGGTATCTAACATGAAAAAATCTTTCATGTTGAACTCTTCTCCAAAGCTCGGATCATGGTAAAGGATAACGGTTCTTTATGGTAATCTTGTTAATTTCTCTAATAATCAATACAAGGTCTCAAGAACCATCTTTCTTTTTAACAAAGAATATGGGAACCGCCCGCTGGTGGGAAGATGCCGGATGAACCCTTACCAGATTTTTCTTCTATGTAATGCCTTCAAGGTATAATTCGGGACCTGCCAAAGATAGATGTTTCCAAAAGTATTGGTGCCCCGGAAGCAATTCTATGGGCAATCAAGGTCGGTAGAGGGGGAAGCTTGTCAGCATTCCTGTTGCCTGCAGACATCCGCAATTCCAGTTATACTGACGGTAGCTCTATGACATTGTTTTTCTTGTCTTGAACTGGGTCTTCAGGCCTTGTTCAAAGTGAGCTTTTTTGAGCGGCCATCCCCCACTGGGAAGCTTATCTCCTGTTTCCCAGATAATCACTGGATTCTGTGCTTGCACCAGGGGAGACCAGATACGGGAAAGTGTGGAGAAGAGATTAATAGAATCGACAGTACTTCAATGGTTGATGAGAAGTCTAAAGATTTCAAGTGTTCTGTCTCCTTTGATCCACTGGCCCAGCCAGAGCTCAGTGGAGATCAAAACCATCTAACGGTCTCCATTACCATGGGCGAGAGTCATTTCTGGATCAAAAAAAAAATGAAAAAAAAAAAAAAAAAAAAAAAAAAAAAAAAAAAAAAAAAAAAAAAAAAAAAACTTAACCCAGTTGCGAGCAAAGGACAGGTCATAAAATTACCACTTGCCCAGAGTCCACCAAAGCCCGAGGGGATATCCACTGGAGTGAGCCAGAAATTTAAATAGGAAGGAAGCAATGAGTAAGACTTTGTTTCTCTTTCTAATATGAGAGCCCTGATGAGATGGAATGACAACTGCTTTCTCGGATAATTCCTGTCTCTGAAGCAATGGATTCTCCATCTGAGCAGATCAGATCCATAATTGGCTGCCACAATCTCCTAGGACGGCTAGGGCGTTGATAAGGAATTGGTCTGACTTCCCACATAGAAGCATCAACTCTCCCGACGCCGATGCTCACTTCTGTTGACACTCATCACAGCATCCTTAATAAAGAATCTACTTGCATAGGTTTCACTTCTGATTCTCTGCGAGTTTCTTCCAGGGGTTACCTCGGGAAAGGAACGGAACAACTTGTGGGCCTGCTTGGTATCAAGTTTTAAAGTAGCCCATTTCTGTCGACGTTCCAGGACCGCCGGGTATCAAATTCGATGCAGTGATTTATGAAGGCATCCAAAATTAAGGGGGCTTCTGCCCGGGCCATTCGTCTTTTAATGAGCTGCATAGTCCCTTTCCCTAAAAAAAGACATCATTGGCAGCATCATTCCGATTGGTGGTCTATTGCCCACCTTTTGAACTCCATTGTATAACACGTGCCACGGGGCGTCTCCCTGACGCAAATGCTAGGATTGCTGCTTCAGCTGTAGCACCACGCTTGGGATCGTCAAACATTTGACTCATGGCGTCAATGAAGTCCCTCCAGGTGATTCAAACGGGCGTCTTGGATCTCAAGTCAAGGGCAGCCCAGGCAATGCTTTATGTTCAAGAGCAATAATGAAATGCATAGCACCTTAGACCTATCCGTCGGAATCTGTGTGGATTTTGCTTCATAGTAATAATCCGCATTGGTTAAGGAAACCCCCGGAATTTGTCACGGTCCCCGCCAAATCTAAATGGAGCAACTTAGGGCTCAGCTACCGGAACCAATGTGGGTGGTCCGTACGCTTGATTTCCAAGTGGAGAATCCGGTCGTGATAATGTCTGCAAACGGTTCCACATAGTCCTTGAATGGTTTTCCATAGACTTTGGATGCTGTGGGAGGTTCTGGCCTACAAAGCGTCCATATTTTCATCTTCAACCCTGCATCTCAGTGTCATATTTAGCCACAGTATAGGTTGAAGTTGCTTGATGCGAGCTTCTGGGCTTCCACCCCGGCGGACTCCATTTTAAGGCTTGAGTATCCAGTTTACGATACTGTTGTAATGGCTTGAATCCAATGGCAGGGGCTAAGACCCAAACACAAGGAGGCACTGGAGTCTGATCTGGAACAGCAGAAAGGCAAGGATCCAAGGTGAAGAGTAGCAGGAGACTGACGAGCGGCAAGCAAGGTCACTCGAGGTTTGGCAGGGTGGACTGCGAGAGGAGAGGAACAAACTGAAGGCGATTCCCAAAGCGAGAGGACTGTAAGCAAACAGGAGCTAGGTCACCATTACTCAGCAGGAAGTCAACAGGCTGATGAGTTTATATAGGACCTGGGACAGAAACAGGAAACAAGATGGCAACCACTGAGACACCGATCCACCATCTTGACTGAGCGGCAAACTTAAGGGCAAAGACAGTACCAAGTTCCACGGTATAGCAGGAGCTTCCTGACACACCTATGAAAACCATTAAGATAACTGAAAGAAGCTTTCTGTTAATAAAGTAAGATTAATTGCTGTGCAGTACTGCAAATTAAAAAACACCACAAAGCACCCTTAGGGCATGTCCCCACTGTACGGTTTACGCATTCGGCCGTTTTTTTTTCAGAGCCGATTTTGCGGTCTTATCAGACCGGCCTGAAAAACCGGGGCCGAAAATTAGCACAATTGTGCTCTATGGAGAAAACCCGTGCAGGCAGTCCCCACTGCACGGGTTTTCAGCCCGGGGGTTTTGTCATTACATTGAAGATGGTTAATCTTCCGGAGGGAACAGGGGCATCGCGGAGATAAGCCTTCCCGCTCGCGGCCGTGGTGACGGCCGCAATACCGAAAAATACCAGCCGGCAAACCGGCCGGTATTTGTCCACTGCCGTGTAAACGGCCCCTTAGACTTCTGTTGTCTTCTGACTCCTGGCAGTCGTCTTAAGCACTATGCTGCTGCTTATTGTTGCAGCTGTCACATGACATTGCCTGATGCCACTATTTACCCCTTAACAACACGTGATATAAACCTACGCCACACTGTCGGTTAGGCTATGTAGCGACCGAGATCATGCCAGTCGGTGGGTGCTGGCTGCAAAATTGCAGCTAACACCCGCCGGTTACAGCATGGGATGGAGCTGTTCTGTTTATCCTATTAGACGCCATGGCCGATTGTGGCACCTAAATGAATGAGAAATGGTGCCGTGCACCACTCCTCACTCCGATTGGGTAGTAAGGAATAAAATTGATCACAAAAGTTGCATCTATCCAAAACAGTACCAATAAAAAGTACACTTTAGGCCGCAAAAAATGCACCTTCACTCAGGTGTATATGTGGAAATGCAAAATAAAATTTGGTACTGAAAATATTGGTTATTGAAAATGGCGCTGCGGTGCAAATTTCAAAAATAGACATTTTTTATGGTACTTTAAAATAACGCAAACCCTACACAGTTGGGGTTGTCAGAATTATATCAACCTGCAGAATACAGAGAACACATCACTTATACCAGAGAGTGAACGCAGTAAAAACAAAAACACAAACATGGCGCAAGTAATTTTTTTTAGCAGTTTCCCAGTACATTGAATGACACCATTAGAAAGTACATCTTGTTCCAGTTTCCCAGTATATTGAATGACACCATTAGAAAGTACATCTTGTTCCACAAAACAAAAGTCCTCATATGTCTATGTAGATGGAAAAATAAAAAGGTTATGACTCTTGGAAGGTGAGGAGTCAAAAACGAACATGTTAACCAAAAAAAACACTCGGTACTTCCAATCAGTGACCTGAGCACTGAGTCTCAAACCATTCCGCAAACTTGTCTTCAAACATAGGTTAGCTCACAGCTGTGGACCTTCTAGATATGCTCATATTTATATTTGGTTACATATTTTACTTATAACCTTTGCGGTTTATCTGATCACTTATTATTTATACCTACCTTCCTTTTTTATGCCCTTGATTGCTATTTATCACCCCAAATTCCTCCTCTTTTTGTCCCCATTCAGGGAAAGGAATTTATTATACTCTGTGAGGGATAGGATAGAGATCGTGGTCAACCTTATCAGGGCAGTAACTTTGTTTACGTAGGAATAGTTGCCTATGGACAAACCTGGGTTAGCTAAGATGTGCATTACTCTTCTCTGCGCAACTGTATTGGACTTAAGAAAAGCTATGTTTAAACTGGTTCATGTTTTTTGAGACAAGGTCTGCCCTATATGTGAATTTTTCATATCCTCTAAACAACCTGTTGATTTATTTCTAGTGGTTTACCAAACCAATTAATTGGCTCTTTGAACGAATTTACAGTATCTCACCCTTTGACAGATATTGCTACATTGAGTAAGGTATAGCTACAAGCTCCAGTTACAAATAAAAATACATATACAGGACTTGGTAATTGACCACAACGTATAGTAGAAACCTTTACCTCAGACCCCCAACTCACATTTCACCCATGGTTTCTTTGAGTGAGAATATTTGACTGGCTACTATCTTCCATTTATGTACACATTATATTGTATAACTTTAAAGTGCATATTTTTGTATAACTGGAATATATATCTTTTTCTTTTCAGCCAAGGAAAAATTGTTGAAAGCATTGAATACTTGGAAAATTTCATAGAGGTTGCCAAAACTAGCAATTTAAGCCAAAGCCTTGCAGAGACTTGTATTTGCCTGGGAGACATTTTTAATGGACGAGTAAGTACGGATTGCTTTTATAATTATTTCATGGTTTTTCTGTAGTTGCATTACAAAAATCGTAAACTATAACTACTAATGGCATTTTCATATTTGGAATTTTGTTAAATGTTAAATGTAATTGAATGATTTTAGCTGTTTATGTTTTCTATAACTTACTTCTGCATTTATGGGTCATCACGTTTAGATTGCCTTTTTTTCAGATTTTATTTCTAACCTCCAGTATATGCTTTTTGATGAGTCTGAATACTGTGTGTATTTTGCAGGCTATGAACATGCTGAGAGCTTGTGCACCGTGTACTGCTAGCTGCCTGCTATTTGTGCTGGAGAAGTAGTAGTAGTATTGGTGATTTCTTTGAGTCATCTAATTCCCAGTAGGGAAGAATGTCTTTGAAAAAAGTGCACACACTGCTTTCCTGTTGGTTTAAATGGAAGAGTTACTCTTTACAGTCTGCTGCTTGACAGCTGGTTAGAGTGTGCTAATTGCCACTTGTGATTATGGCAAGATTAGCCGGTGCTGATGGCATCCTGCTTGCTGCAGATCCCAACTAGAGAAGATTTCAGGATCATGATCCAAGGCTGACTTTTGACACAGTATGGGGGAGGACCTGTGATGTGCAAAACCCAAGTGAAAGTAGAAGCAGCTAAAGTGTGTGACATATGGTGTATAATTCGGATCTTTAGAAAAGCTAAGTTATTTCACCAGTTCTTGCTGTTTCCGAGTCCATTAAAATGACCAGTGGGAAAACAAATCTTTTGATATTTATAGATAGAAAGGGAAACCTCATTAATTAAGTTAATGCTGGAATCCCCAATATATGACAGCCTCAAATACACAGTATGCCCCCCTGCTGAATGTGATAGACCTTTACATAATCTGCATGCTGGAATTGACTTATAATGCACAATGCATAGTGATTCCCTTTGCTCTTGTCATCTTCAGCATTATTATACTTAAGAGCATGTTACCTTCACATAGGTGTAACTTTAGGGGGGGTACGGAGGGGACTGGTCCCCCCCCCCCCACTTTTTTCTGGGTGGGGGATGGTCCCCCCACTTTTTAGCCACTTCAATAAATAATAATCCATATGAAAGCATGAGAATACAGTAAGTGGGGAGAGCAGAGCACAGAAGTGAAAAGTTTAACCTATTGTCCTCCTGATAATTCAGTCATCTTGGGGGACAGAGTATGTAGCAGCCTCAAGTGTCAGTACAGAGTGAGAGCATGTGAATGGTAGAGCAGGAGTCAGCAGGGGCTGCTTCACCAATCAGAACGCTGCTGACAGTCCAGCACACTCTGTACCTGGGGCTGTATCTTTCCCTCCCAATAAATACTACTTCCCCTATGCTCAGTCCTCATAAGAAATAAGGGAAGCTCTTGTCCGAAAGCCAACTGCACCATACTCACAGGAGACAGGGTAAGGAGGGCACGAGGTGCCAAGGCGTTAATGTGTGCATGTGATAGGAAATGTACTGTATATGTGAGATTTTTATATACTGTATGTACACCATGTCACGTCCTTCCCTACACTTATGCGCATGGGAAATGAAGTAAAATGGGGCCACCCGCACTATTTCTAGAGAGTAAGACTGCCAAGCACGTACTTTTAAAGCACCCGCATCTAGCAGCGTGCACAGTACACCCCTATACGCCGTGTGAACCTTAAGAGTACATTCATGCAGAAATAAATGAATACTTATTCTGTGGGTGGAGTCAGTGCTGGATCTGCCCCAGAATAAGATGGCCAATCTGACCAGGAAACTGATTTACAATTAATACCCTATGTAAAATCAGTTGTTGTAGTTTAGATGACACTGGTTTTACTCAAGTATTTTCGGTGTGTACTGTAAGCGCCTATGCAGAATTCTTCCAGGTGTTTTCCGCACTAACAGCACTAAAGGATTGGAGCAGCAGAAATCTGCCTCGGGCAGTCTGGGTCGCTTGTTTTTCGGAATTCTGCGTTTGCAAAGCACCAAATTTCCAACAAGCAAGCTAACAACTCGCCGTGCCGAAAAAACCTGCCTGTGAACCATGATGGCATCATGTGTAGTCTGTGTTCAATATACTGTATGTATATATACACACAATTTCTGAGGTGACTTGTCTAATGTAGTTAGTCTCTGGGGTACAGTATGTAATGTAATAATCTCTGGGGTAAAATGTGTAATGTAATAATCTCTGGGGTAATTGGATTAATATAATCTCTGTAGTACATGATGTAATAAATCTCTGGGTACAGTGAGGTAATGTAATATCTGGTGTATGGTGTGTAATGTATAATCTCTGGGGTAATGGTGTAATATAATCTGCAGTTGTACAGTGTGTAATGTAATCTCTGGGGTACAGTGTTGTAATTTAATCTCTCGTTATGGTGATGTAAATCTATGAAAAAGTTTTAAAAAAAAAACAGTGAGTAATGTATCTCTGCGTACATATGATAATATAATCTCTGGATACAGTGTAATATAATTATCCTATTCTGGGGTACAGTGAGTTATGTAATCTCTTGGTGCAATGAGTAAAGGTATACTGGGGTACAATGTGTAATGTGAATCTCTGGGGTACAGTGATTAAGAATCATCTCTGGGATAGAATGTGTAATGTATATCTGGTTACAGTGCCAATGTATCTCTGGGTACAGTGAGTAATTGTAGTAATCTCTGAGTACAGATTATAATAGTAAACTCTGGGTATGGGTGTGAGTGTAATCCCCTGAGTACAGTAGTAATGTAATCCTTTCTGTTCAGTGTGCAATATAATACATTATTTTGGGTATAATGAATTATATTATTTCTTGAGTACAATGTGCAATTCATTTCTAACGGTCCGTTAAGAAATGTAATTTCCTGTACTACCAATGATTAATATGATTAATTCTGGGGTGTCAGTGAGTGATGTCAGTTCTGTGTATGTAAAAGTAGCAAATATTCCTGGGGTACAGTAATGTCACATAAGTGATTCCTAGGGGTACAGTGTGATTGGGTTCTTTTTATTTTTCTCTCTGTTGTGTGTATAACAAATTTAATAGAGTAGTGACGGGGAGATGGGGGGGGAAAGCGAAATTTTCTGCATGGCACAACATTTTTTATTTTTATACAGGGGGAAATATAGGTGGGCTGGTTCGGTTTCATTGCCAGGGCTGCTTTTTATTTCCCAGTCCGGCTCTAAACTCAGTAATTAGAGAGCCACTCCAATACCTTACGGATTACACCAAAAGTGTTTTGCCATAAGGACTACCTCCTGGACTGCTGGGGAAGCCACAGCACTCCCCTCAGACCTCCTAATGGTTAGATAGGCCGCTTCACTGCAGGGAGAGGATGGGAGAGAAGGGAAGGGAGGGAAGTGAAAGGGAAGGCGAGTGAAGGAGGAATGGATAGGGGATGAGAGGGAAAATTGGTCCCCCCCACTTTTTGAACCAAAGTTACGCCCTTGTACCTTCATATGCGGAAATGCTTACATACACTGGTGTGATACAACATGATCCCAGTGCAGACATAATCATCAGAGTTTGTGTAGATCAGAGGTTTCCAAACTTATTTGGCCTGCCGCCACTCACCCTTTTCCCTTTTTTTTTTTTTAAAAAAAAAAATAATAACTGTGGAAAGGTACTTTCTTCTTAATTTTTTGCTCATTCAACTTAATTTTTGCTTATTCATTTTGATAAGCATTTATTAAAATTACTGTCAATAACAACTACACCTAACGTATTTTTAGGTGTTCCTATAGTACTGTTTCCTATAGTACTGCCTGCCTCAGAAACACCAGACCCAGTAACCACTTAGATGACTATGTACAGTGTAGCGTTCCATTTGTATGATATGGCTGCCTCCTGATTAGCTATTTGACTTGCACTTTGTTCAGGTGGCTATGTACAGTGTAGCGTTCCATTTGGGGAGGGCAATATGCGGCTCCTATTTTAGTAGATACATCTGCCTCCTGATTAGCTACTTGGCCTGCCCTCTGTTCAGGTGGCTATGTACAGTGTAGCATTCCATTTGGAGAGGGTGATATGTGGCTCCTATAGTAGCAGATGTGTCTGCCTCCTGACTAGCTACTTGCCCTGCACTCTGTTCAGATGGCTGTGTACATTGTAGCGTTTCATTTGTGGAGGGCGATGTGCAGGTCCTATAATAGTAGACGCTCCTGCGTCCTGATTAGCTACTTGGCTTGCACTTTGTTCAGGTGGCTAAATACAATGTAGCGTTCCATTTGTATGATATGGCTGCTTCCTGATTAGCTATTTGACTTGCGCTCTGTTCAGGTGGCTATATACAATGTAGGGTTCCATTTGGGGAGGGCAAAATGCGGCTCCTTTGGTAGTAGATACATCTGCCTCCTGATTAGCTACTTGGCCTGCACTCTGTTCAGGTGGCTAAATAC